>LQNK01000755.1:24579-51258 GCA_001586405.1 Phoebis sennae
ACAGACAGACAGACAGACAGACAGACAGACATGAAAGAAAAAAAATATTGATTTGCCTTCTGTATCCCTTATAACATCGCCCTGTATTAAAATTTCCCCAATATATTCAATGTACAAATTTTGACTTGCTACGATTTTATTATATGTATTGATGATGATTAGTACTTGTAAATTGTAATGAAGTAACACTTTAGACTTTAAAATTATTAACAACTATTATCGTAATGATAATTTGGTGAACACCCAGAATTGGAAAATAAAATAAAAAATAAATGAAATTTGTAAGCTTTATGTAATGCAATATTAACGAATGCATGCTGAATACATTCATCAATATTCCAAAATAGTGAATCTCATCGATCGTACACAATAACATCGTGGCTATTGATGGATTATTATTATATACGTAATTTAAATGCAAATCTTTTATTTTTCATATTGGCTTTCAAATTAACTATATTGTTCACGGTTTTACTCACTTTTTATTGTAAACATCGGATCGGACCTCCGAAACGGTCCGAAACCGTCGGCCTTAATCCGATGTATACAATAAAAAGTGAGTAAAACCGTGAACAATATAGTTAATAAACAATGGCTTTCAAATTATAAGCTCTTTTGAAACAAATATATATTTTTAATTTTCACAGACTCGGAATGCAGTGTCTACAGACTCATTAAAATGCATTAAAATAAACCTAGTCCGGCCGTCCACTAAGTTCTATACTGTCGACTTATCTGATAATGTTAAAACAACGTAAAATTTTCATTTTGCAAATGAAAAGTAAAAAGATATCTAAATCCCAAATACATTTTGAAAACGGAAAGATTCATCACGTATTTTTCCTTCAAAAATGGTATTTATTTTATGAAGAACAAGATTTCTTTACAAATACTTATGATAAGGGTTCTTAATTATTTCATACAAGTCTAAATGTTTATTTTAAGGAGCTCGGCAAGAGCTACTTTATAAATTCTAATTTATGTAGCTTAAAATATATTTTTTTTGGTAAAATACGTATAATTTCCTCAAATATTTGTTTTGGTTTCGATGTTTTATACACAGGTAGTACTAGTATGTTTGCTTTTTCCGTTTAACCACTAAAGGATAATGCAAGACATGTATGGTACACAATTGTTTACTTTGTGTTGCAATGTTACGAAATTAAATATAACTAAATTTAAAAGTTATAAAAATGTTATTGGTTATAAAAATGTTTGAGTTCAGAAGTCGTATCATAATATGGATGAATACATCGATAATAAAAGTTCGTGGATTGTAACATCTTCATAATAATAGCAGAATGGCTTGGATCATTCGTCAAATTCAAATGATTGTAAACAATTTATTGTATTGAAACGGTTTGAGAGAGCAAATACTCGAGTTTCTTGTCAGTTCTCATGTAAAGCACGTTCTAAAGAGGCCCATTTGGAAAATAAACAGTTTGCTTTTGACTTTGTGTAAAAATAGTAAAAATAAGTGTAAAAATAGTACGAGAAAGAAACAATTTTCCTGAAATAAACGAGATTTGAAACCAAGTTAAGCTTAACTCCACAAGATTAAATACTAAAACTAACTTTTACAGCTGTGATTAATCCTTGAAAGTTAATGCAAGTTAAGAGAATGGTAATTTGACCTGCAGTGGGTATCTCGGTTGCAATTCCCAAACGAACATTTATATTTTTGTGCTTATAAGTATTAAAAAATACACACGATTTTTTCGTTTTATTTAAATATTTTTTTAGAAAATAGAAGAATTAATGTCATTTAATTAGACAAAAAAACAAACACTACAATAAATACCTTATAAAAGAATTGACCTGGAGCAGAAGTAGTCCACACTCTACACTGAAGACCATTTAATGAGAAAAGTTTAGAATAACATTATTTAGGTAGAAGCTTTGTGAAACGTAGTTGTAAATTGCAATCAATTTATTACGTTTCCACTTAAGTTTCTAGTTATTTACAACTATGGCTATTTAAAGTGTTCTATATGGCCGCATTAGTTCATTGATTAGTATCAGAATCGAAATGTATTGGTGTTATCCCCGAGGAAGACGTATAATAGAAAGTGTCAGTAAGTCTCAGCTGATAGTATAATTGATTGCCTCGTTGTTCTATTGAATGTTCTATTCGAGAGCTATTCGGGTTCGATGTTCGGTTTGAAAAATTTGTTGATTTCTTTGAACTTGACTGCACCACTAGGGGAGCATATAAAGCTGTCAGTCTTTCGCGTGATGTTTTCGGTCATGTTAATCTGCCGTCCCATCGATTTATTTCGAGAGTAAACAGAAAAAATAATACATCTGTGTGAACACATACTTATGCACTTTAATATCTTCAAGTATTCTGTTAAGACTACAGTTTCGCTCCCGTAGCATTATGTTATAAACTATAGCCTTCCTTTATTAATAGTCTATTTAACACAAAAAGATTTTTTCAAATCAGACCAGTAGTTCTATAATATAATATAGTTACATTAGTAAAGTCGATATATAACCTCCACAGAAACAAAACAAGAATTCACTTACTTACATCAGAACTTGCAATAAAAAATACAAACAATTTACATTCAGAAAACAGGCCAGAGAATGTCCCATAAACAGCAATTGTTACATAAGGAATGGTTTTATCTCTGGTTGGTCATGATTTCAATAATGGTTGAAATCCGCGCGATAACAGATAGCCAGCGACAGGCTTTAGACGAGCCTATGAACCACTACTATCGGTTAAGGAAGTATTTTTGTATGAAAATAAAAAAAATCACTGAGTCTTGAGTAGTGCTTAAAATACTATTAAATTGTAAAGAGAGAATGCTCCTTACTATAAAAGGTTTTATTTTTTTGTATTGTGTAACAAATTATCTCTGCTGTCTCCAAATTAGTTAAATCGTGCAAAATAAAAAAGTAAAAATTATTTTTTGAAGGTACATCATATAAATGTATATGATGTACCTTTATATAGAAGCTATAGATATTAGATATAGTTTATGTAAATTGTGAATTTTTTGTAACTTTTCTTTCAACCCTGTTATATTATATCATTTTGAATTGCTGAAGGAACAACTTACGACAATCTAAAGTAATTATAATTATACGTATGTTATACACAAATTAAAGGGTTTATCCAATTTGAGTAATTAGTAAGCAAAGGGCGTAACAATTCTATATTCATCAAAACAACTTATTATTATTATTTACACGTATAATTTTAGGACGGATTCAGTACCAGTTTCTACTTTGCAAACAACTAGGTATATTTCAACAAAGTCTGTTTTGTGCTGAAATTCAATGAAAATATACGTTCGTTTTAAAAATTCTAAAATAATAACATAATTTTTTAATTTCTTTCTTTTATCACAAATGGATACACTTAATTGTACATTACATTGTTAAATCTAATGCTTATGACTAGTAATAAATAAAGAGATTCTTAAGGACAAAAAGAAGTGAGCCGTAATAAATGTCTCCGATTTTTAAGCCCGAGGTGATAAATCTGTTCATTTTCATTTAGATCATTTCCTTCCTTACCAAATTAGCTAAGGCACAAAAAACTTTTTTAATGACTAACAACAAACATTATAATGAACAAAAAACAAAAATGTTTTACTATTTTGTTAATTTAGCAGTATGATCGTCATAATGACGTCGTTCACGACGGGTTTTATAACCGACCTTTTTATAGTTAAAAATTAAAATCTAGTTGGCTACGGAAAGCTTATACCTAAGTTTTTTGTCTTATTGTTTGTTTATATACCGTTGTAAATCTGTTGAAGTCCTTTTCGCGTTAGTAAAGATCGTGTAAACTCAAAAACTTAGGTTTCAAAAGAAAATTAAATAGTGGAGTACTTGTATGACACCTACGTAATCTGCTACAAACACGCGACACAAGAGGATCTCTGGATATAGACCATATAATAGTATGGAATATGCAATAGAATATTTTTAAACTTAGTTCCGTGTTACTTTAAATACGTACATTCTATAAATATTTATTGCTAGTTGTTCCGCGCGGCTGCGCTCCCGTAACATACTTCAGTGAAGATGTAGATTGGTAATGATGAAGGAAATTTTAAAATGGGCCCAATAGTTTTTGTGTGGCAACAATATAAACATACATAGAAGCATAAATGTTTTCCCATTATAGTATTCGTATTTAAGCGTTCATAATACGTGGATATATAAATATTTCAATCTGCAGTCACTAAAATTTTGCAAGATGAGGAAGAATTCGAAATTCCCTTTAAGCAAGTCAAGGAGCAGGCGTAAGCTTGTTGAAATACGAACGTTACCTTCGAGTCTGTAGTATCATTTCAACAAGAAAGGTGCTTGAATTCCTTCGAGTCAAAGAAAGTGTTATTGAAATGATATACGGATCCGATGCATAGGAACACCTTCATGTCTTGTTGAAATAGTAACTTTCATTTAAGGCATTGAGAACGGGGAAAATAAATAATTTGAAATGAACATATTGTTTATTATGAAAAATACATTTTAGCTTTAGAATGGAAAAAATTTAATTTAATTAATAATCACGCATTGTTTAATATAAAATTAGTTTTTATATCGTTGTGAAATATTTGTTACTGTAATAGCAATTTCTTATCAAATTATGAGTACACTCATAATTTCTAATAAAATTATGAGTGTGTAAAAAAGACAATAGCAATTCTATATCCAATTCAATCCTCGATAATATAATTAAGGCGATTAAAATATACAAAATAGTAAGTGTGTTCGTATATTTCTGTTGTAAAAATATTTTGATAGAAATAGAAAGTGCAACGACATCGGTGTGCATTCTAACACTCCTAAAGCAATTGTTTATATTAAATTAAATAAACTATTAACAATGCTAATTACTAATGAGCTAATGTTATTATTTGTATCACGTTTTCGCTTTCAAGAAAGCTCTCAAATGATTGAACCACTTACGACTTCTAGCATGGTTAGAGTCCTTAATTTCATGATTTCTCTTATTTACGAGTGATCTTTGAGCTTAGACAATGATACTAAATAACAAGAAAAAATCAATGTATTACGATCTGAATCTGATCTTTTGTTTGACTGTAAAAATGAACAACATCAAACACACAAAACAATTCAAATTAACTTATTACAAGCAATTTTTCTGGAATGTCAATTTTTTACCGAGAAAAACTGTTAAAAACACTGATATAATAGTTTATTTTTTCAAGCTGAGTTAAAGCACCATGAAAATAAATAACATATTTTAACATAATATGATTGGCACAGTGAATACAGCAATGTTGTATTACGCTGTAGGGTATGGGTTCGATCCCAACGAGTAGAAAATTATGATGTTATGAACATTGTAATTTTCGACCGTCTGGGTGTTAGTTTATTTATAGTATAATATATGTATTTGCAAAAAGTATGTTTAAGTATGTCTATCAGTTATTTAGTTTCCATAGTACAAGCTTCGCTTAGTTGGGAACTAGATGGCGTTGTGTTAAATGCCAGGAATAATTATCTATTATTATTGACCGAGCGAAGCGAGTTCTCAGAGTCGAAATTGCAGGACGTTTGTATGTTTGTATTTTTGTATGTAAGTATGAAAAACTTTGTCCAGTTTATAACGATAACTGCAGTATCGTTTATTCGATCTTGATAAAATTTTATAGGCGTATAGTTTAGACAAAAGAAAATGTCGAGTTCGAAGATGAGCGAAATCGGCGGGGGGGATATGAAGATGAATTAGACGATTTTCATATAAATAGAGCCGAGTGTGGTATCAAAAAAACGCATTTTTTTTATTAAATGAAAGGTCTTTATACATTACAACGCGAGGTCCAGCTCGGGGCGAGCCCCTAGTTATTTGTCTCTCAACCTTTTAAAATAAAATTCTACCTGTATATCGAATTCCAAGAGTAGTTGACAAGAAACAGATGATGATATTCTTATCACGAGCCGTGTTTGCACCCTGGGCACGGGCCAATTTACATTTTCTTCAATTTAGTGAACACCGACTGGAATTTCTTATTGATTCACTTAATAAAAAATAACACCCATTCAAGGTGTGACGTCACCTTGCTAATTTTAAAGTTTGATTAATTATGCAGATTTCAGAAATGTACAGATCCTTAATTACTATGAGGAATAAATTTGTTTAAAATATTGAATTAGCATTATTTTAAAATATTTATCTCTGAGTCTTATTATTTTAAAATATTTATCTCTGAGTCTTAATTTTACCGTTTCATACGAATCTACACTAATATATAAGGAAAACTTTGTTTGTTTAGTTGTAATGAAAAGGCTCAATAATTTACTGAGCCGATTTTAAAAATTCAAGCTACATTATCTACGAATAGGCTATATATAACATTCGCGGGAACCAAGCCGCGCGAATCACATAGTCTACTTATAAATAAATATCTTTAAGGAAAAATGCAACATGAAAGCAATGAAACAAGATAATTGAAAGGTTCTTTTCGTAAAGAACAGACGTACCACTTATGTATTTCCGGAAATATCTATATCAAATACCATTTTTTTCATAATTAAGAAGCGTACAAGCATTTTTGTACAAAAATACAAAAAATATATTTGTTCAAAAAAAAATATTATAACCTCCATGAAATGATTTGGAATAAATCTCCCAATTTAATAATTGCACAATTCTCTATTTAAAATAATAACACTGATGTATTTAACCTTTAGGCTATTAATGTAGTTTTCGCTTGATTTCAGGAGTATTATGCAAACAATGCAATTATTACGTGAATTATATAAAAATAAGCTTTAAAAGTAGAGATTGCAATGAGTATTTGACGCACTTATTATTGAAGAACTGGAATTTTAAGGTACTAGAAATCTCTAGCAAAAATATTTGTTTAAATGATATCACAACGGTCTTAATCAGGATATGGTTTTGGTATAAGTATGATAGTGTAACGTGTTAGTGATGCTTCACTCTAAGTGAGGCTCGACTAGCTTGTTGCGTTGCACTGCGTCTCTTTACGTCGTCTTTGCGTCGATGCTGCGACGTTTTTTATACATATTATATGATAGGCTCCATTAACGCGTTCTGTTTTCGCAAGCGATGCTCCGACGTATGAGACGAAATGGGAGGAAGGATGATGCACTGTTCTGGCGAAGCATTGATGACTTTTCGTTTCGACGTTTTGCGCCGACATTATGCGGATGTGGCTTAAAATGCGTTGATACGTTGCGAGAACGCAACGCAACGTGCTAATGGGGCTTCACTCATTCTCATATCGTCTTCTATGCTTGTTAGCAAAAATACAAGTTATTCCCTATAGGCCCGTTACGTAGCTAGGTAATTTTGTCAATAAACTGATCCAATACGATAGATTAATTGTGTTGACTCTGCTGTAAACTTCCACTGTTTTACCAGGGCCTATAACTTCTGCTGAGTAAATACGCAATTTCGATGTTATTAATTAAGCTATTTTCGATATTACTTACGCTAACTACGTAGTTTTGACTTATGCGGAGTTGCCATTCGTGTTCCATAATATAATCGCTTGTGGGGAGTTTTGTTAATAATTACATACTATATCCATCATTAGCAACTATTTACACAAATAAATACGATTAATATTACAAATAAAGTAATAAATGTGTTATAATCAATATAATATGTCACATGGCTTGCCAGTAATCAGTTAAAAGTTCGATGCTGACCGGTAATATCAGAAATTCTTAGAACTTGCATCTTCGTCATCGTTGTTAGAAACTTACCCAATACCATTATAGATCCATAGTGATAGGAGCTGTAACCTTTGGGACACTATCATCGTTACTACGTGTTTATTTTATAGTTATTACTATTGGCCGTCGTTAGTTGCATGAAAATAGACCGTTAACGTAATTTAGAACGTAATAAATTGCGTTAAGGCTTATGCTTTTCTTAATACGGTGATTTGTGATCTTATTAAGTTTATTGAAAGTTTCGTTTTTTGCATTTTGCTTATATTATTTTTTTAATATTTAATTAACAATTTTTAAGACAACATTTTCTTCAAAAATCATTCAATTATAGTTGATATAGACATTTTATATATTCCCTTCGTGTCCCAATTCCAGTGATAGATTTATATCATTGGGCCTAAGGATTTTTGCTTTGTCAAACCGATACGTTTTCCACCGCGAATTTAAGCCCGGAACCTCTAATCAAATTGCTTTGATTTTATAGAATAACCTCAAATAAAATTTACAGGAGTACATGACTCCAAATTATACGAAAAAGATGACAATCGTAAAAGGTTTTATAAATTTCCTTAAAAATAGCATCAAAATTACGACTTTTCCCCATCATAGACAATAATAATAATGATGATGATGACGATTAATGTCGAGTCTTGGTTATTATCTATGCTTTTGGGCCATCTTTTTTTTATCTATGGATTATGCGAACAAAATATTTTTGTTTACTTAAAAAAAATTGTTAATGTATCAAGGTAAAAAGATTTTTTGTTATGATATCATGATGGGTGAGATTCTTATTTTTTTCTATGCTTTATGTAAGGACTACGCGTACGAAAGATGAGATGATCATGAGAGTAAAAGGAATAGAGAGTGCACCTGTATTCGCGCGTACACTTGTGCATTATAATATCTCCTGAGCAGCTGGCTAGTCTCTGTTGAGATTGGCCACCATGGCCGAAATCAGTCAGGGGAGCTATTATTAGTACGAAATATCTTTGTTTATATCGAATAATTATATAATTTTAGTAAGACACTGATTAAAATTTTTATCAAATTTTAACAAGCGAAGGTTAGAATAAACTGTAAAATTAGTTAATAAATGTAATTTATGTAAATATGAAGGCCTTATTCTCGCATTTCGTGTCCCGTTTTGCTGATACCAAAACATTTACCTTCCCTCCGGCTTTAACCGTTCTCAGGCATATTTTCCTCTGATTTACAAGGCTTTACCTAAAGAATGAAAAATTATCCGTATCATGCAGGCATCCGAGCTCGCTATAAATATTACACGTTGAAATATTAAGTGTGTCAACAGTTTCTAGTATGAATATTCATTATTTTGTACAGTGATATTGTTTTCGTTTTTAAATTTACGTCGTATGCAGTTGCTCTTAAATTTCACTTTAAAATAATACTATCAAAGGATTAGTTAGTGTTACGATTTAGCAAAACATCTCATTGTAAATGACTGTTGTATATTTCAAAATATAATTTTTGTATTTGTGTAGACATACTATAAAAAAGTCGAATATAATATGCAGGAGAATAATAATTCAACTCATATTTATGATTTATATATATATTTCAATTCTAACGGTGCAAGATTAATTATTTAGTTAATTATTCATCAGGATCACAAATATTTAGTTTCTCTCAGTAGATACTCTTTGATGTTACTTGATAAAGGGTTGAATATAAAATAAGGACAAGGAGAGACCATGTTAATGTTAACGACTCCCTTTTGTTCAAATTATTATCCTTTAAGAAATTTTACTCCTAACAATTGGAATAATATACTTTATGTGCCAAGTACAAAGCATACAAAATCTATAATAGTACGTTATATGAAAACGTTTAAATTCTCTAATATTAAAAAAGTACCGAATGTGCCTTTTTTAAATTTTAGGGAATGTACCTTATTTATAATAATTTTATATAGTTTTAAAATATCTTAAATAATTACATACATTGTTAAAAAGATATATTTAATGTTCATAATTAAAAAAATGTTTAATGCAGGAAATGAAACTTGAATATTTTGTGCATGTTTTGTAAACAAACCTCCAATTAGTCGTAATGAGATTCTTGTATAAAAATAAAAAGGACGTGGAACTAATTTTGTTATATTAATGAGGAACAAAGCAGGTACGCCATTTTTCTAAGCAAGTTACTATGGACCTAACACAAGTATTATTTGTGAGTGTTCATTTGGAAAAAATATATTTAGTACTCAAGCTCTCTATCTTATATCCATAAAACACATCCTTAATATGGATGTATACTTAGCCACAAAAGACGAAAAATTATATAAATTGAACGAATAATATTTTGTAAAGACGCGGAGTTGATACCTATTGAGAAATAGCTTTTTCTCATTCAGGAAAGTATTTCCACGTAGATTAATGTCCGGAGATATAAAAAGTGGGATATCAGTCAACACAAAATTCATTTTCCCCATATCACTAAGTGGTTTAATGCTTCTAAGTATCGTAAAAAAGTCTATAAATCAGGCGGCCGTTGACATGATCCCTATATGAGTTTGTGATATACTATCTATAATGAAATTTTACCTTAGCAACCTTTCACGCCAAGCCGAGACAACGTTCCAACTGGCAGGCGTCCAAGAGATTGATAGCGGCGAGGGTACTATTGCATAATTCTTTACAGTCAATCGTTCGATGAAAAAATCAAATAGTTTGCATCGAAATTAACGCTTCATTGGCCAGAGCCGCAAATAACGAAGTGAATGAACTATACTTTTTTTACTTAAATTTTCTTCAAATTTTGTGTACAGATAGGCGTTTACTATAGGTGTGTACTATACTGATCTATAGACCCCAAATTTAATATGTGCTTGAGCGATGTCGCGGTCAAGCAAGTTCTTTGTATATTAATAATGGAGCTCCGCGGTTTCACCCGCGTGTATATCACGCGCCCATAGGATTTCGGGATAAAAATTATCCTATATCGTTCCTGAGATTTCAAAGAATCTCTGGACATTTCATCCAAATCGTTTCTGTAGTTTCAGAGCCTATTCAATGCAAACTAACAAACAAATCTTTCGTCTTTATAATATTATATTAGTATAGATTTGTATGGCGAATTATAGATACTCTGAGATCTGTTTAAGATAAGTAAATCTAACAAAACTTTTGATACTTTTTCCTTATTTTTTAGTCTCCGTAAAAGTACACCCCGTATTTATGTAGTACTTCATAAAAACAAAGACAAAGTAGGTCTCAGAGGGACAAAAGTCAGAGTTAAGTGGAACTCAGAAGGTTGATCACTTAGGCATGAAAAATCGATCCCTGAAACAGATGTGAAATAAATCCATTCCATGGGCTGTGAATAATAGTATATTAGATATAGGAATTCATCTTTCTTAACCTTTTAGATAAGGCTTTTTCCTCGATTTATCAGCACATGATTAATGTATCAGCCAGGAATAAAAGGTGTACAATAATTTATTCTCAACTATTAATTCAACTAATCTACTAATTTTACTTCCTACTAATATTATAATTCTGAATGTTTGTGAGGATGTATGTAAGTGTATATGAATGTCACATACATTGTCTTGAGAGTCTGTTACTCTTTCATGTAAAGACGTCAGAACCGATTATGATGAAATTTGGTATACATTTAGGTAAGGGTTTAGAATAGGATATAGGCTACGTTTAATTTCGGAGTTGCCACGGTTTGAACTGTATAATTTTTGAACTTGTTCTCATAATATTTATAACCATATTTTCTCTGTAAGGATTAGCTAAAATATTTTGCAAGTCTTTAAGTGTAAAATAATATCACGGCTATTTTAAAATTTTTCATTATTATAAAAAAATATATTTTATTTAATTTGACATTTTTTAAGCAAAAGACAAAAAATGAAATTCTATTAGCCATGAGTAGAGCAAAACATATCTTCTCATTTCCCTAATGCATTTGAAATAAATGTAAAATATGAAAAAAGCAGCAATGCAATGCATAACATAAGTTCTCACTAATCACCGACCACTGCCAAAGGTTTCAGTAACAGACCCAGCGTCGACAAGTGTTGTGTAAAAGTAACAAATTAATTCATTAACCAAATTTATTTTATAGCTACCGTTCAAGCTTCATTGTCCCTTTTATGTACATTATTACCTTTATTTGGCCGATTACTAATTTCAACATTATCGTTTTTTTTATTAAATGGGATGCAATTGTAATATATTCTTATTGAGATTAAAATTTATGAGGGGAAATTTTAGAATATACGCATTTACAAATTTTTAATAGCGCATAAATATTTATTTTATTTTTTGCTTTATTAAATTGATGTGTCAATTTATGACAACAGATGTTCACAAAAAAGCTACTAAAATCAGTCTGGAGATCTTGTCATTAGCGGTCGAGTGAATATTATTATTAAATTACTTTTGTCCTTTCCCTTAGTATTTTTATTTATTGCTATAACTGGTAGTGTTTTTCAAAATAAAATAATTTTCTGTCGATTATCGATGAAAAGTATTCGTTTTTCTTTTTAAAGTTCATCTCGACATCAAAACTTAAGTTCTGAATTGCACATCAGTATTCCAGTCGCATACGAGCAATACATTCAATTTTCATTACATTTCCATGATAATATGATAATTTTAATCAAAATATACCACGTTTTATTTAATTCTGCGGGATAAAATAATATTATAAGCGCTTATTGTTTCACGAAAACGTAATCGAAACAATTTATTCGTTAATCCGATGTTATAATAACAAATTTAATTCATTTCGCTAAGTTTTATATTAATCTATTAGTATAATAAACCGCGTTTAAAATGCTTTAAAAAGTATTTTATTTAAAATGGAAAGTACTCGCGTTAAAACAAACACGAGAGTATAGTATTGATCTATTAGTATAATATTATAATTTTAATTTTTTAAAGTCTAGTTGAAAGTTTGTCAGGTTTTGTTCTTACCTAACTATACTAATTTGTGTTTTTGTGGTATGTTAGTAATGTTACTCAAATACTTCTGAACCGATTTCAATAATTCTTTTACCATTAACAACCTGTATCTTCATTGACTGACATAAGCTTATAACCACATGCTAACCATAAGCAGTGCAGAACAGCTTGTATTTTATTATAATGAAAGGCTTGTATTTATTATAATAAATAAATAAATAAATAAAAAAAGGCTGTTATCGTCACAGTCACCCGTTTTTAATGACTATAAGATCCAGCGTATCGGTGTTCGGAAAAAATAATTTCGGGTAGGAATATAATATATTTTTCTTAACTTTGATCTGAATTTCTTGGGAAAATATTTTTGTAAAGGAAAGCTCAGTATAATCACACCGTATCAATGGAAGAGCTTTAAATTACGAATTTATATTAATACATATAATAAAATACAAAATATAAACCAAATATACCTTTTTATTCGTCATTTTCTAGAATTACGTCAAAATTTGTGATTATCGATGAATATAATGGAAGGCAAGAAAAAAATATTATGGAAACATTAAAGAATTTATAAGAAAATACGGAGATCTATTACTTTATTTTTCTCGTATTTACAGCACTGGCAGAAGTAAATTGTGATAACAATACTTTATCACTTTTGGGTAAAAATGCTACGTACATTAAAGAAGAGTTGTTAATGGTATATGTACTGTGACGTAATGGGAATGTTTGATACGTAATGAGCCTTGGCTTTAAGACTTTGTTCGCGAATAAAATAATAGTGTGAATAAGTATTTTTTAACATTATTTAAATATAAATAAACCAATCATTTCCTATGAAATTCTTCCAAAAAACATATGCAAAAAGATCCGATTTTAAATGCCTTTCAGCGCCAAAAATTGTAGCAACATTCAATGGAAATGTTTTAAAAGGTAGATCACACAGATTCGCTTTGGCTTAGGTAATAAAGAACTATTTTTATCTCATAACGACGATTCAATAGAGCAGTAGTTGAAGTGCCCTATTGTAAAGTGGTTATGCAATCGCGCTCCCAGCTCAAATTGTCATTACAGGTATTACGCAAGATTGCAGCACAATCTTTCGATACTAACAAGGAATGAAATGTTATAGCTATACAATATATTATACTACGCATTTTTTTGTTATACAGGGTAGAGGCCACGAAAGGTCTTTTAAATAAATTATGGGTCAACTAGTGACAACAAATAAATCAAAAACCGAATTAAGACTTTTTGTCAAATGAATAGAAACGTAAAAAAATATTTTGCTAATTTACAAAAAATATAAATAAACCAATAAGTTTAACTTTAAACTCTCTTGATGCAATAACCATCATCAGTTATATAAAATAAGGAAAGTTCATGATTTCTCCTCTCTAAATAATTAATGCCCCGTTTCCAAGTACTAAAGTTAAACTGCCAATAATTATGGATCCATTAAAGTCAGATAAATTTTACAATGAAGTGTATTTGATACGTACTATCTGTAGTATTAATTATATACAACAATCAGAGGTCTCATTTCGTTTTAAAACAACGGAAAAACACCACAAAAATATAAATAACGTATTGTAAAAATAAAAGTAAAATGTAAATAAAACAAAACAATATTAAATTGAATTGTTCAGCCTCGTTAAATATCTATAACATTCTGCGAACTTCAATCTTTCCTCAATTTATACATCTATACATATAATAAAATCGTAGACTAGCCGTGTCTGTACATTTAATATTTTCAAGAAAAAAATAGTGTTTCGTGTTTCATTTATGATTCTAAACTCAAAACAATGATTTTTAGAATTTTTGTCTGTTTGTCGGTTTGTTTGTTTGTCTGTTTGTCGGGCGTTTGTACGCAGTCAACTTCGAAACGGCTTAACCGATTTAAATACGGTTTTCGATTATGTATTACGGCTAGCCCCCCGGAGGTTGTAGTGTTTATTTCATTCAAATCGGTTAACAAATAAAAAAGATATGAGGGTTCAAAGTGATCTATCAAAACATATCATCAATGCGCGTAGGTATATTAAATTTAATATTTTAAGTGTTATTTAAAGCACTTTTTATTGATAAATGTAGCCTTCTCTTGATCTTGAAAGTAGATTACGGCCATGGCGGCTAATCACAACAAAGACTAACCAACATGCAGAAGATATTATTTGCGTCCATAAGCAAAAATGTGTTAAATCCATGGAAACATCAATTCTTTTATTATGAGAGTACACGGCAGATTTCCAAAATGTCAATATTTTGCAAAAAAAAATAAAATAGAATTATTAGAATTATATAAAACTGAACAGTGACACTTTTGTTATATTTAATGTCGGATATACCTCGAACTTAAACCTTTTACGAGATATATTTCAACAAACGTACGTTTCTAAATCTTAAAATTGTCATACCACCTCTACTTCGAAAATCCACAAAGTACAGAAATTTATAGTCCACGCGGGCGAAGCCGCGGGCGGAAGGCTAGTATTGCATAAACTTCACAATTTCCTTACACTTCGAAGTCAGGAATACGAATATAAGGAATATTTTAAAGTTCCGTCGTATGAATATTTTACTTCATAAACGACAGTCAAATGAGGTATTCACTATTGCAGTTGATATTACAATCGTCTACTCGTGTAAACATTCTTTAGGAAATATACATTTTGTAGTTTATGCTTAAGGGTAAGGTTTTTACAGATCGTAATGAAAGGGACTTGTGTGAAAGAATCGTTAACCCCAATAAATACCCATAACGACTAAAATGTCACAGGTATTTCGGTTGAATAAAAAGAAGATAGAATTAGGGAAAAAATGGCGACATTGAATAAGTAACAGGGCGCAATACAACAATGAATACGAAGGCAAAAATTGAAAGGAAGTAAAAGAATGGAAAGGTTTTAGGGAGAGTTTTACAGTATACAAATTGTACAAAATCCTTTAATTTCGAGTGGAAATACAAAATTAAATTGTGAAACTCGCAATATTTATATGATGAACAAGTACTCAAATCTTAAATTGTTAAATTTTTAAACGTGACTCTTATTTTTAAAATTATCATTTTACTAGCGGTTCATTGTACGGATATTGCAGGTTTTACAAGTATTTCTACTCGAAATTAAAGAATTATGTAAAATTTGTATATGTTCATGGCTACGATTAGTCGCTTCATATATTATTAACCGTATTGCGTTGATTTACTTTCCTGTAATAATATTATTTATTCTAATTACATATTACCTTCATCAGCAGTTGAATAAAGAACGTAGTAATAAAGATGGCTCGATTAAATACACGTATTTTATTTTAAACATTTAATATTTACAATTGATGAAATTCGTTACATTATTAAAACACTTATTATACTTAATGAGCATTGACGTGCAAATTTCGAAGGAGACGTACAAGAGAAACGGGTTTAATATTTGGATGATATACTCGATAATATACATATTACTTAATTATTTTTAAAGATATAATTAGAACGATATTAATATTCTACATAATACGGACATTTTATGTTCGCTCGAACAATTTTAATCTATTAACATGGCAACTTTAATCGGTTTAATTTGAAAATCATATAAAATATATTATATTTTTTTCAACATCTACTTAAATATAGCGTTGAAAGTGTTTTTAAAGCTTTAAAAATAAGGATAGATTCGACCACCAATACATGGATAGTTGAAAGTGATTGTGAGTGGTAAAAAGAATAATAGCTTCAAGTACCCGCAACCAAATTTTTTCTATCATTATTCAAATTAACATTTATGGTAAGATAAATGACTTAGTCATACATGTTTCACAAGTTCTAGTTGCAAGAAGTTAATGTCTATCACGATATAAAACTATGAAATAAATATAATTTAATACATACAAAAAATATATTTGTAGCGACCTTTAAATGCTAATTCAAGTAATGGACGCGCTTTTTGTGCCAGTCTTATTATCTGCAAAATGCAAATATAATCATAAATCATTGTAATTTTGAGCGCATTTCAGCATTATATCTTATCAGTATAGAGGTAGAGTATACTTTATACAGCAGCCTATAAATTAACATATAAAATATAATTACTTTTTTAGTATCTCTCAACATAATTTACATTTTACATTGTGTATTTTGACAAGGAAGAAATTCAATTTTAAAAAGTCGTAGACATTGTTTGATAGCAGATTATTATGAGTATTGAAAAATAATACTAGAGGACCATTTGTCTTACAATCAAAACTTAAATCTAGAATTCATATAGACCTTATCTGTACATATTGTTTTTTTTATTTTATCTCCAATAAGGAATACCCGTTGACTTATTCATAATGTTACTAGATTATCTTACGAACTACCTATATAATAAATGTGAAAGATTGCATGGATATTTAGATGTTTGATATTCCATCACGCAAAAACTTCTAAAGGAAATTGGAATTGGCACAGAATTAGTTCAAAACTTGGATAGATGCAAAGGATACGTATCTCAGTTCAGGTTAGAGTTAGTTTTCTAAGGACTGAATGACAAATTGATTAAAAAGATCACATCCTTAAATTATTTTTGGTAAACTTTCACATTCAATACTGAAAAAATAATTATTTAAGAATTACAGATATAAATTATTTCGGTGTATTGTTCCCTCGATATTGGATTTTGAAAATATCTGTATTAACGTATTAATCCCCGAAAATACCGATTTCGATAAGGCAACCGTTTGTGGTTTCAATTGTTTCTGTGGTCAGCGGTTGACCGCTTAACAAATTAAGTATCGGCTTTTGAATATTACTGAAATTACTTAATTGATGAATCAATTTTCAATTAAATTCAGATGACTAAGTTTACGATGGACCCCTATATTATGATTATAATGATGCGTATAATTTTTTTGTTAATTACTGAAGATAATGTCCAATACCGGTTTATATTTTGTTTAACAACATTTATATCGTGAAAAATAAAAAAAAGGAATATTAGTGGAACTTGAGGTTTTCTTCTACAAAATAAATTTTCATACGTTTTTATCCTCTTTTTACTACACATTTTTGTGTCCTCTTATACAGCAATCAAGAATCATAATTAAAAACGTTGTAATATCAGAGTATTGTTGTTACTTGATGCAAAATATAATTTTAATTAATAGCGAAGAAATTTCATTGTAAAAACGTTTTTGCATTTACCGTACAATAAACCATTTTTAATTACGTTTTATTAAAAATGATTTGGGTGTTAAAAGTATTTATTGAATGTTTTCAGACAATTTTCTTTGCAATTATTGTTATTTTTTTAGAGTGATTATACCCAATACTTTGCTTAATCAATCAAACTTCAATAGTTCTTTGAAGTCTCAAGAGCATTACTATTTATTTTACAATTAATTTTCTATACACTGCAAATACATCAATTAAGTTTAAAATTTAGACAAATTGTTGCAAGACGTATGCATGTTTCTCTTGTACAATCTTCTCTCACGGAACTGAAGTTTTGGCTCTGAAAATAAACAAATCAAATTTATTGACAATTTCCTTGGTTAACTCTAGATTACATTAAAATTTCGATAAACAACGCGTTGTTTGTTTTGGTTACCCTTCAAAGGAGTATTTAGTAAACATATTTGTAGGTATGAGTAGCTTTTTATTTGAGCGATTTTATTCAAGAACGTACGACTGTAGTTTATTACCCTGAGATAAAAGTAAACATTTGCTATGATTTTTAAATGAACGTTCTTTATTTGATTTATATTTTCCTCCACATGTTGTTGAATTTTATATTTTAAAAAATTGAATATCTGGAATCCATAGATATGGTATTCTTAAATATAATATTAATTATTATTATTTCATATTCAAGATTCTAGAATGAATGAAATTTTTAAAGAAACTTTTTTTATTGGTATAATGATATTAAATACCTATATTGTCATGTTATGTTTGTAACGACATGTCATGAAACGAGATACGTTCTTTGATACGTACTGAATTACAACTTCTTGTATTTAATATTAAGAACAACCTAAACGTTACTTGTAATATAGCTATGTTCTTGTCGTACACAATTGTATACATTTACGTTTGTTTATACTGTATTAAATATATTAATGTTTGTCATGAGCAGTAGACAGAACTCGGTGTAAATATTTGCGTTAATACATTGAATAAATACGTGTAATAATTTGGTAACCGAACCTTGAATAAATGAAGTCTAATAAAAGTCATTCAACTAAGGGTTGTCTTATTAGAAGTATAAAATTAATGAAAAAAAACAGCTAAAAATTATTTCAGTGTATTTTTCATTCTTATTTTTGTATCATTTCTAAAATTTAACTAAGGAACCTACGTGGTCTAAGACCTGGTTCCTATTAACGACGGAACGTCATAGTATGAATAAATAGCATAGTATATCTTTATTATTTACCCAGTATAAAGCAATCAATAAAACGATCCTACCAAAAAGTATATTTAAATTCAATAATAAAATAATACATACGTATGCAATCCATCCGAGTGGGAAGCTTGCGGTGGAGGCCATCTGTGTAAGTGCGCCCGCCACATTAGCTGGCGAAAAGTCATTCGAAACTGCCTCGACATCGAACAATAGAGAACGAAGTTAATGGCCCCGTTGAGTAGCGCCAGTGCATCCATCAGCTCCCCAAACAAATCGTAGCATCGTTTGAAGAAACATCGCCCCAACGCTCCACTCATAAGACCCAAAATTGCCTGCGGTAATTCCGTCACGAGGAACAGTAACAACACCGCCACCAACATCTTCGTAGTTCTATTAGTTCTCTTGTCTCCTTTACACTGACGTTTCACGGATTTGTCATTGGCGCATGCATTGTTTATTCGAATCCTCTTTTGATGCTCATTTGCATTGTAGACCTCTCTTATAAGCCAAACACTTATAACTGTCAGAATACAGCACGGCAGTAATTTTATAACGACGGCGTGGACCCAAAAGTTTATTTTGAATAATTGACCCTCTTCATCCGAGTCTACGTGATAAAGAATCATGGGTCCATTTGGCTCTAGGACAACCGCTGTATGAATGTCGAAAACCTGTTGAATACAAATTGAATATTATTTGTATAACACAATCCGACATTCGAAAGATTTCTTGTTATTTATCGTCCAGAAAATATACTGATATTCTTCGAGAAAAACCTAGCAAATGGATAATTTCTGTGCGGGTATTTTTCTTGTGCCCGTGTTTATTGTAGAGATAGTATGAAAGCTCCAAGAAAAAAGGGTATAATAAGTCTGAAACCATCAGCATGAAATGGATTGAGAGCAATGTTACATCAAAGTGGATGAACGAATTTCAATATGCTTTTTACATGAATCTATTTTTATCAAGATGGTTTGCAGAAGAGTGTAAGCTCATCTGAAAGCATAGTTTTTTATTTAACATCTCGTTATGATCGAATTTCATATCTCATTGTAAAAAAAACATATTATTGTCTATATTTATTTATTCATTTATTGTAGGTTTCTCAACAAATTTACATAAAAAAATAACGGCTAACTTAACATATGGGTTACATGTAATTTTAATTAAAGATAAACACAGAATGCATGGTTTACAAATATATAATGTAATGATTTAAAAATAAATATAAATTATATAAATCAAAAAATAAACTAAACAACCGTATCGCCTTTGCCTATACTCTCCCTAATTCCCTAGTCACGATAATAATCTTAAAAGCAACAAACTCGGCCAAGCCAGTGAAATGTATTTAGCCGACTTTGTTGTTAAGAACATAAACTCGCTTTTATCCCGGCTGCACCCCGATTAATTTACTGACACTACCGAGTCAACTATAAAATACTTGAATTACTTCCTAAGCCCACAAAGACAGGATTCTGACCGTAACAAAGTAAACAAGTAGTGTATCTACACAAAAAAGAATAAACTTCGAAATAATAAACGAAATAAAAGTTAGGAAATAAAACGAACTCAATTGCTATATATTCTCGTAATGGGATTTTCAAAGGATTTTTATGGCATTTCTCAAACGATTTGCGTTAGAAACCCATACATTCTGAGCATAAAATGAGATTGTCTGTTATTTTAAAGTACTTCCTCCATCATACCATTCATAATTGAATTCCAGTTTTCAATAAAGGAAAATGTATTAAACATGAACGCGAACAAAGAATTAGAAAAGAATTCGCCCTACCTACAAATAAGGCTTTTCAAATACTATTGAATTTAATACGTTAGTCGAAGGTTATTAATTAAATAGAATTGAAACGGGATTGGTTATATCGGCAACAATATTCGATTAATCGGAATTAATTAAGGCTGATAAATTGTAAAGTTTTCCACGCGAAGAACTCACCATGAACGTGGGTATGCAGAGAAGCGGCGGTAATATGAAGCTGCTGAGTATGGCCGTGCTACAGCGCCTTTCAGTGCAGAGAACGTGGTTCCTGTCTGAATACCTGGGGGAGAATTTATCATTAATTAAAAAAGATTATGAAGATATCTGTCACCTCAGTCGCCCGTGAGTCGCTCACTGTAAAGTATGCGAAACATCGGGTTGCTTATTAACGTATAATAAACCCCGTCTGCAATGCATAAAAACACACACATTTCCTAAATTGCGATGTTAAAACGCTTTTCGCTGCTTAGCATATATATGACTTCCAAACATCTATCCTCGGGGCCTAACTTCCTAGCGCTGTGTTTCAGACTGGTCGAAGATCCTCCCATCTCTCTGGAGGAATAATACCATCGTCCACAAGTAAATAATCGAATGAGTCAGTCTTTGAATGTTGACCTATATTGAAATAAATTAATGAGACGAAATTAAGTTCATATTTTATACAATTCTATTGCATTTTATTCGCTTTCATACCGGGATGGTAAATGCAATTTCTTTCACCAAGGCTCTTTAGACTCTAGATTCTGAATTGCTTTAATTAAATTTTTTCAATTCTCTTTCTGCAAAGAGACTATTGCATACATTTTAAGACCATAGACGGCGTGGGACCGTTTGTAAACAGTTTCATTCAGTTTATTAAGAAATATAAGTATTCCTTGAAAGGGTAGTTTGCTTTTAACGAAAAAGTATACAAAACAAAATAGATTTCCTGAATCACAACGAGGTGTCTTGTAATGGGAATCATAATAACAGTAATAAACGGCCAAGAACATCACACTATATCAATAGTTGGTTAATGCATAGTAATATTATTAATGCGAAAGTAATGCTTGTTTGTTTGTCTCAATATTCCTTCTTCAGGCTAAAACCTCGGAACCGATTAAGATGAAACTCGAGAAAGAACACAGATGTATAGATTTTTATTCCAGAAATCCAATGCGAACATAAGATGTACGCAGGTGAAACCGTGGAGCACACCTAGTTATTAGTAATATTAAGTTGTTATTCATAAAAATTACAATGGTAGGATAAAAACATTCAGAGAAATTTTAAATATTGTATACATATAGACTGTAACATAATTAAATAAATTGATAAAAATAATCTTATTTTTAAATCTTTATACTAGACAATGTGGAAGTAACTTGGTACACCTAAATCTTACTTACAGATCACTCTGATCAAGTATTTACTTACTTTATAGCGACGTATCTCCAGATAGCGAGCGAGAGGGTCAGACAAATGGATGCCGTGTGAAAAATCTGCGCGAAATGCATGTGGAACAGAAGATACGCCGCCCACTTGTACGGCATCTCGCGTTGCCCCGGCAATATCTAGGACAAAACATTTTATTTGGCAATGTATGGGAATATTTTTTTATTATCATTTGACGACCCGATTGGCACAGTCGATGTGGCAATGGTATATTGCGCCGGATTGTGGTTCAATCCCGACGAATAGAATATTATCATGTGTAAAATATTCTACTGTCTGGATGTTAACGTATCTATATTATTTATGTATTTACAAAAAAGTATGTTTAAGTATGTCTATCACTTATCTAGTTCTGATAGTACAAGCTTTGCTTAGTTTGAGACTAGATGGCGTTGTGTTAAATGTCCAGGAATATTAATATTTATTTTGTCGTAACGCTTACGATGCTTACGATGAATAAAAAGGAATTAAATTATTATTGCACTGTTATGCCGCGTGAAAAATCTGCGCGAAATGCATGTGGAACAGGAGGTACGCCACCCACGTGTATGGCATCTCGCGTTGCCCCGGCAATATCTAGGACAAAACATTTTATTTGGCAATTTAGAGGAACATTTGTCGTAACATTGCTTACAATCATTAAAAAGGACATAAATTATTACTGCACTGTTACGCGAAATGCATGTGGAACAGGAGGTACCCCGCCCACGTGTATGGCATCTCGCGTTGCCCCGGCAATATCTAGGACAAAACATTTTATTTGGCAATTTAGAGGAACATTTGTCGTAACATTGCTTACAATCATTAAAAAGGACATAAATTATTACTGCACTGTTACGCGAAATGCATGTGGAACAGGAGGTACCCCGCCCACGTGTAGGGCAACTCGCGTTGCTCTGGCAATATCTCCGACAAACATTTATTTGGTAATATATTAGAATTTTTTGTCCTTATATTGCTTACAATCAAAAAAAGGGACATAAATTATTATTGCACCGTTACTCCACGTAAAAATCTGCTCGAAATGCATGTGGAACAGGGGGCACGCCGCCCACTTAGGGCATCTCACGTTGTTCTGGCAATATCTAGGACAAAACATTGTATTTGGCAATTTACAGGAACATTTTGTCGTATCATTGCTTACAATCAATAAAAATGACATAAATTATTATAATTGCACTGTTACGCGAAATGCATGTGGAACAGGGAGTACGCCGCCCACGTGTTTGGCATCTCGCGTTGCCCCGGCAATATCTAGGACAAAACATTTTATATGGCAATTTAGAGGAACATTTTGCCGTAACATTGCTTACAATCAATAAAAATTACATAAATTATTATTGCACTGTTCCGCGAAATGCATGTGGAACAGGAGGAACGCCACTTGTATAGCATCGGCAATATCTAGGAAAAATATTATCTTTGACAATTAAGAGGAATGTTTGTTGTTACATTGTTTGAAAATAAAAAGAAAATAATTATTGCATTGTTCCACTGTGTAGAAAATCTAATTTTTTAAATCTATAAATGCCTTTGGGACTTAAAATGCGTATGGTATCTCGCGTTGCCCTTTAATATCTAGGAAAAAAGCATTTTATATAGCAATTTGGGATTCAGGGAAAGTTCTGAGTGACATATTTTTTATAGCATTGCTAAGGAAAAATAAAATGACGTCATGCCTTGCTAAATCCCATAACAATTAGAGTGAAATACACGTGGAACAGGGGGTATGTCGCCCACTTGAATAGAATCTTGTGATGTCCCGGTAATTTATAAGAAAATGTCTTTGATGGTCATTTAGGTAAAAATTTGTTTGAAATATTTTCTTATTACATTGCTACACACAAATAAAAGGAAAATTCATAAGACGAAATAAGCATGAACGTATATTTTTGGAAATATTGGCTTATATATCTATAATTACGAATTATAACAGTTAAGATCAAGAAAATAAATTATTTGTATAACATGGAACTGTTCGCTGATTGGTTTCTAAACCTTCATTTATCTTATGGAAATAAAATAAATACAATACATACAATTGAATCAAACAAATCTGTTCTTTGTAAACCTGTATAAACCATCCGTATTTATTAAAAAGCTTTCTTATAAATAAATCAAATAGAATCAGCTATTTATCTACCGTCTAGACCTGTAATAGATATCTCACTTCTATTGTTTATGCTGCCATACATTACTGAACTTTCAAACTTAAAATACTTATGATTGTCGATAAGTATGAGGATTTGATTTATTGTCAATGTTTTAAGAACTCAAAAATATCGTCTAGACAGTACACATTGCAACGGGTAGTGATTTAATTTAAATATATTATTGGTTGGGTCCTAAGTAAAGGTTTGCAATATAAAGACAATACTTTGAATTTACTTGTATTGAAATTCTTTTAGAGCTTAAAGATCTAACTCAGTATCTTAATATGAATTTCTTTAGTAATATAGTCAAGAGTTCATAACATTGAGAGATTTATTGCAATTTCGAACGATGTTAAATTCATATCAATATATTTTTTATTGTTTGTGCTTGTTGTGTTCTTCTTTAATATATCATAATCAAATTCAGACTATAAAAGGAGAGTTGGAGAAGCGTACAAAAGTTTTTGTATATTACACTATTTACTCAGAATACCTACCATTATTTTATGTCTTACGGGATTAATGATACTTTTTTTTCTCTTTCGCAGTATAACCACCAATAAAGTTAATTAATGATGAAAACTTCACTGTATTTTACAAATAAATTATTATTGTATCACCTAAAGTATAACCTAAGTTCTTAGTGAAACATTTTTAGGAGGCATTTTCATGTATATTTAGCTAGTAATGTCGCTGCACTGATTCCAATAAAGAAAATAAAAAAATAACATGAAATAAAATATTATATAAGGTGGGATGGCGGTCAAACGTCTGCCTATATGTTATAAAAAAAATAGAAAATAAAAAAGCGCTCGTGCGAATGAGGCGTAACAGTAAACAAGAAAAAATGCAGTCTTACCAAATATCTATAAATAGCAAAAGGGACGTACTCCATCATCACGAACACATCAGCGACGGCCAGCCACTTCAGCAGGCGGTTGATGGGCGCCGCGGCGAGGTCGCGCCGAGTCAGCACCGCTACGTTCAACGCATTCGCTAGAGACCCGAAGAAACAGACCTGTGGATATTATCTTTATTGATATATCTACTAGTTATTTAAGTGTATCAAAGTTAAAGTCAAAACGTTTATTTTTCAAATTGGCTTCTTTCAAGGCGCTTTTAGAACATCATATACAATTACATAATATTTTTTTTTATTTACCACCGATTCGGAAAATTCGAGACGAACCGGCAAGAAACTCGAGTAGTTGCTTTTTTTAAAAAGCTTTGATACAATGTGGAATTGTTTACAATCATTTGAATTTAACGGAAAATCCAACTGTCCTGTAATTTTTAAGGAGATGTTACAACGCAAGGATTTTTATAATCTGTATTCATTAATACTATAATTTGAACAAGAACCTTTTTGACATAAGTTGTAATCAATTAGTAGTCTACATAATACAAGATTTTTTGTTTTTGTGATTAGCGCGTTCACACAAATAAACTCTCCGCCTTTATATATTTATATATTTTTTTTTATCTTAGAACGGGTAATCGGAATATGTGATCGGGTGTGGTGACGAACGTCTACAACATCAAAATGACGTAGTGGCATTGTCGGCTGGAAGGGGATGGGGTAAGGAGAGGATTAATGATGGGAGAGGAATGAGATGGGAATACAGGATAGTATTATGGAAATTAAGTTATATATACATTTAACAATAACCAACAGAAGGGAGGATGATCGACCAGTCCCGTGTGTGGTCGAAGGTTATAATAGGGTATATGTGCAAGCACTTTATTTTTCATTATGTGATGGGATGAAAATTCAACATGACCGAAGGGAGATCAGACTCAGAACCAACTTAACTTACACTCCGGGGCATGGGGATGTAGGACAACAACGAAAACATCCTAAAAGGGGGGGGGGNNGTTATCGAATTTTTACCGGAAAATTAGCACAATCATCATCATCATGATGATTGTGATACTCCATAAATCTGGATATTAAGTCAAAGGTATGCGAGACTTACAATCTATTTAATCTTCTGGAGGATTTAATGAAGCTCCTCTGACTGGTTCTGATTGTAATTCTACGTTCGTCTACTTTTTGTAGTTTTTTTTTCTTGCAAGGCACCTTTGTATAAATGTTAAGATGGATCAGAGTGATTATAAATTTGTTACGGCGTCATCTTATTTATAATAGTCTGTTTCGTGTGGTTTCGTTTAGAATAGAATAGAATAGAATAGAATATATTTTTATTCATGTAAACTTTTTACAAAGTACTTATGAATAGTCATTTTTTTAATTTACCACCGGTTCGGAAAGTCGATTCTATCGAGAA
>LQNK01000755.1:54867-73748 GCA_001586405.1 Phoebis sennae
CGTGATATTGCTTACAATCAATAAAAGGGACATAAATTATTATTGAACCGTTACTCCACGTAAAAATCTGCGCGATTGCATGTGGAAAATGGGGGTACGCCGCCCACTTAGGGTATCTCGCGTTGCCCTGGCAATATCTAGGACAAAACATTTTATTTGGCAATATTTAAGAATATTTTATCGTAACATTGCTTACAATCAATAAAAAGGACATAAATTATTATTGCACTGTTCCGCGAAATGCATGTGGAACAGGAGGTACGCCGCCCACTTGTATAGCATCGGCAATATCTAAGGAAAATATTATCTTTGACAATTAAGAGGAATTTTTGTTGTTACATTGCTTGGAAATAATAAAAAGAAAATAATTATCGCATTGTTCCGATGTGTATAAAATCTAATTTTTTAAATCTATAAATGCCTTTGGGACTTTAAATGCGTATGGTATCTTGCGTTGCCCTTTAATATCTAGGAAAAAAGCATTTTATATAGCGATTATGTGATTCAGGGAAAAATCTGCCTGACATATTTTGTTATAGCAATGCTAAGGAAAAATAAAATGACGTCATGCCTTGCTAAATCCCATAACAATTAGAGTGGAATACACGTGGAACAGGGGGTATGGCGCCCGCTTGAATAGAATCTTGTGATGGCCCGGTAATTTATAAGAAAATGTCTTTGATGGTCATTTAGGTAAAAATTTGTTAGAAATATTTTCTTATTATATTACACACAAATAAAAGGAAAATTCATAGGACGACATAAGCATGAACGTATATTTTTAGAAATGTTGGATTTCATAGATATCTAATTACGAATTGAAAGAATTAAGATCAAGAAGAAAGAATTATTTTTATTATACAGAACTACTCGCTCGAAAATGAAATCAATACAATACATAGAATTGAATCGAACAAATCTGTTCTTTGTAAACCTGTATAAACCATCCGTATTTACTAAAAAGCTTTCTTATAAATAAATCAAATAGAATCAGCTATTTATCTAGCGTCTAGACCTGTAATAGATATCTCACTTCTATTGTTTATGCTGCCATACATTACTGAACTTTCAAACTTAAAATACTTATGATTGTCGATAAGTATGAGGATTTGATTTATTGTCAATGTTTTAAGAACTCAAAAATATCGTCTAGACAGTACACATTGCAACGGGTAGTGATTTAATTTAAATATATTATTGGTTGGGTCCTAAGTAAAGGTTTGCAATATAAAGACAATACTTTGAATTTACTTGTATTGAAATTCTTTTAGAGCTTAAAGATCTAACTCAGTATCTTAATATGAATTTCTTTAGTAATATAGTCAAGAGTTCATAACATTGAGAGATTTATTGCAATTTCGAACGATGTTAAATTCATATCAATATATTTTTTATTGTTTGTGCTTGTTGTGTTCTTCTTTAATATATCATAATCAAATTCAGACTATAAAAGGAGAGTTGGAGAAGCGTACAAAAGTTTTTGTATATTACACTATTTACTCAGAATACCTACCATTATTTTATGTCTTACGGGATTAATGATACTTTTTTTTCTCTTTCGCAGTATAACCACCAATAAAGTTAATTAATGATGAAAACTTCACTGTATTTTACAAATAAATTATTATTGTATCACCTAAAGTATAACCTAAGTTCTTAGTGAAACATTTTTAGGAGGCATTTTCATGTATATTTAGCTAGTAATGTCGCTGCACTGATTCCAATAAAGAAAATAAAAAAATAACATGAAATAAAATATTATATAAGGTGGGATGGCGGTCAAACGTCTGCCTATATGTTATAAAAAAAATAGAAAATAAAAAAGCGCTCGTGCGAATGAGGCGTAACAGTAAACAAGAAAAAATGCAGTCTTACCAAATATCTATAAATAGCAAAAGGGACGTACTCCATCATCACGAACACATCAGCGACGGCCAGCCACTTCAGCAGGCGGTTGATGGGCGCCGCGGCGAGGTCGCGTCGAGTCAGCACGGCTACGTTCAACGCATTCGCTAGAGACCCGAAGAAACAGACCTGTGGATATTGTCTTTATTTATATATCTACTAGTTGTTTTTATATACCTTCTTTCGGAGCATAAGGTTTTAAAATAATATATATTTTCATCAATTAGTAGTCTACGTAACACAAGATTTTTTGTTTCTGTGACTAGAGGTATAACAACTTTTTACTTTACCCTGACAACGAAATTGTTCTTCCCTTTGAGTTCACAACTATGACTTAGGTATGTATAAATCATTATGTCAAAATGCTAAAAAAACTTATTTGCTGACGAAATTTCCGCTACAGCAGCCACCAGAAACCAGTCAGCATGGAAGTATTTATAGTGTGCGCAAGCACTGTCTACCTTTCATCATCCGATAGGACGGAAGTACGACATGACCGAAGAGAGATCAGGCGCAGGACCAACTTAACTTATTTACATTCCGGGGCATTCTTCGACAACAACGCCAACTTCCTAAATTAGGAGGACGTGTTGTCGACATTTTTTTATCGGAAAATTAGCACGATAGTTGCAGGAGTATTCTTAATAAACTAAAATCGATCATAAACCTGGATATTAAGTCAAAGGCATGCGAGACTTACAATCTATTTATTATTAATCTTCTGGAGGAGTTAATGAAGCTCCTCTGACTGGTTCTGATTGTAATTCTATGTTCGTCTAGTTTTTGTAATTCCTTTTTCTTGTAAGGCACCTTTTTATAATTGTTAAGATGGATGAGAGTGATTATAAATTTGTTACGGCGTCATCTTATTTATAATAGTCTGTTTCGTGTGGTTTCGTTTCTGTAGTATGATGTTGTATCGCCTACGCCCTATAGCCTTCCGCGATTCATAATCTAACTAAAAACATGTTTTTTTTTTATATTGGATCAGTTTTTCACCAGATTAGCGCGTTCAAACAAACAAAATCTTCAGCTTTATAATATTAGAATAAATGCTATGGTGAAAGTACTTTATGTGTGCCAAAATATTTTTCACTTCATTTCCTAAAGCTTTAATAATAAATTCCAAATGTACAAACTAAAGCATACCAGCTCGTTAATCATCGCTATTTCAGTCCATTAGCTAATGAACCAAAAGCTATGAAAATTCAGAGATATTACAGATAAACTGAACTGATAAATTTCAGTAGTACTTTTAAGAGATGCACCTTCGTAGTTTTTACTAGCGACGGTTTTACAAAGCAATGTAAATTAAATTTAGATTAAATCTGCCTTGGCACCGTATCAGTCTCTTGATTGGTGCTACAGCAAGGTGACACCTCGTCAGCATTATTACATATAGTTCAACGTAGCTTACTAATGAATCAAAGACTCAAGTATTTCATTTGAAATTATTAGAAAAATTGCTATCAGAAAACAAAGAACATTTTATAAAAATACATATAAAAGCTAACATTAAATCATTTCTAATTTCGTTTTAATTATTTATTCAAATTACCTTTTCTGCCAAATCTCTATTTAATACACCTGGAACAAATGTAAATATACTTCTAATGTAGAACAGAAGCTACAACCCTTTGAAGTATTTCGGCCTAATAATTAAGTGTAGTAGCTATTAGACAATGTCTGATAGTTATATAGATTTGAACATTGAGGAATTTCAATGAGTGGAAACGTGGATCGCTGGAACATTATTTGGAACTTACCAAACTAGTTCATCTCCATTTAGAGCACTAAATTTTCTACTGTTATGAAACTGAAAAGGTGACCTGATCAATTATCACAGGTCACCTAGCAAATATAACACAAACTTAGAATATTTAGATTCATAACTGTAACTTATATGATGTTTACTTTATTCAAAACAGTATATCAAAGTAATATTAAGAGTAAATATTATGTACATTTCTCTTCTGGTAATACCATTTACCAGAAAAACAAAAGGAAGCTATAAGAGAAACAAGCATATCCATTTATACACATAGATTACTGATATTGCAACGAATACGTATAAAGTTATATTATTCGTTGTTTACGACATCTTGTTCCGATATCTAGCAGTTTTGAATAATAAATTAACCAAGTTATCGTACCGTTTTCTTTGTAAGCACATTTCATTTGTTATTTACGTAAAATAACATAGAATCAAAGCAAAGATATTTATCAGTAGTGTCTATGAGAATACGAATATTTAATATTTTGCATTTGTGAAAATGATGCGGGTTTTTGTCTAGACAAAGGTATTCTAATAAGCGTCAGCAAAATAAGTAAGCATTAGCGTCTTTCAAAGTTGTAGCCGAGGTTCGATCCAATTATGAAACTTGGTTGGCAGTAGTTTATACCGGGAACTTACAATTTAATCGGGACCGTCTCCATGGTGTGGTTTTGTCGTATCAGATAGCATGTCGCTCAAATTACTGTATGAATATGAGCATATGACGATGACTTCATATTCATTCGTTTTAATTAATTTATTTTTATAATAATAGTATTCAGTTTAGAATCATGGCAACCCGATGTAAGGTGTAGGAGATCTAATTAGTAGATATAGAGAGATTTTGCCTTTCTATAAAACATTATAAAATTGTTTATCCAATTCGGTGTGCATTATTTCCCAGTCGTCACAGTGATTATAAATTGTGATATTATTCTTAAAGTATTATCAAAGGAAAATTATAGGAATAATGTGCGAATGAGATCAGTGCCTCGGAATCCTGTTAAGCGTGAGTCATTTATTAAATAATTTCAGTATCGTAATGATAAGATTTGTTGCAGCACTTGCATAATCTTTATTTTTTAATTGTAAACCAATTTAAATTGTAGTTTTCACTGTTACTTACTACTAACTGGAACTAAAACTAATGATTTTGAATGTAGAAATATTTGTTACTTCTTAGTGATTCCAGATTTGTTTATATTTATAACAAATAAGTCAGAATCATTGATACAAAAGTAAACACACAAAATAATTGAGCCGTAGAACTGTTGATAGGTACTTTTATATAAGAACGCTACTTAATTAATATTTGAGGTTATATAGAGATAATTGATTTTAGTAACTTGATCTTTCGTTCATCCACTTAGTAACAGTCTTATGAAAAATTAAGATTCCCAGAAGCTTGAAATAATATCAAGAATAGATTATACAAATTGAGGAAAATATGAGAGTATATGGCTGATAAAGAATAAAATCATTAATCATATTCAACCTTACATGACTATTAAAATATTAGGAAAGTGTCAATCCATCAATCAATCGATGGATCCGATCGCTTGGGCTCAATAGAAATAGATTGAAATATACCTATGCTTGTCATGCAGGGATAGATATGTTTTTTTTTTTTTTTTTTTTTTTATCGCCAAGCAGGCAAACGAGCGGGCGGGTCACCTGATGGAAAGTGATCACCGCCGCCCATAGTTGCTCGCGATGTTAGAGGCATCACGAGAACGTTGCCGGCCTTTGAGATGTTTGTAGGCTCTCTTCTTGAAGGTCCCAATGTCGTAACTGTTCGGAAACACCGAAGGTGGTAAGTCGTTCCACAAAGTAGTTGGGCAAAAAGTGCCGGGAGAATCGCACCGTCGTTGATCTGAACGCATCCAGGTGGTGTGGATGGTAACGAAGTTTGTGTCGAGCGGTGCGATGGTGGAATTCGGCAGGTGGTAATAGACCGAACAGTTCTTCAGAACACTCCCCGTTGTATATGCGGTAGAGTACGCAGAGCGATGTTATGCAAAGGATATACTAGTGCGCGCGGTCAATCAGTGATCACCCATGCGTGGACCGACCAAGTCAAAGCTGCTGTTAGCGGTTAGCTGCACGAGTATAGCAGACTGTCTGGGAACAGGGAGAGATGGCGCAGCATCGTGAAGCAAGCTACACCTGCTCCCGATAACACATGATGTCCACTACCGCTCTGCCAAGAGCGAAACGATTGAGAAGAATGAGAAGATACCCATAATAAGATAATTTTGGTGTTAAAATATTTATGTATATTATTTGTTATTATGTTATTTATTTCTTCGGTTTGTTTTTCAATATTCAATTTATAAAACACTATTTCATACCAGAAACTTAAAATATAACGTTATCTATGATATGTTTTAATAGGCAAATGTGCAGTATCCCTAGTGTATATTGCAAATCCTGTTTGCTAATATAGATTGTGAATTGTCCTCGCAATATTATAATTTATATAGTTCTGCGTATCCACTAACTGTATCGGAAAATTATGAAAAACTTTTATACTGTAAACATTTAAATAAATCAATTCAATAGTTGTTGCGAATAACATTAACCATTATATTTATTGAAGAATATTTTTTTGTAATTATAATACACTTTTCTTCTTTTCGTCTCTAATAGTAAGTACCAAAAGTGAAGCCTCATATGTCCTTTTGGGGAAGGGAAGAATAGTACCCGTTTTACTTATAATTAGCTTTGTGCGCCCTGCCAGATCAAGACTTTTTTGACGTCTATTTGTAATCGAACATTATTTGGGATCGCAGAGGCTAAACTAGGAATAAAATTTGAAGTGTAAATTTAAGTATTTACTTCCTTTTCCTGTTCTAGGCTATAAAAAATTGTCTTACCACATTCCGAAAATTCCTTTCAAGTTTTTTTATTTATATCAAATTTAAGTACTTTTTTTCAGTAACATGCCATAACCAATTACTATCTCACCTCATACTGAAAATTCCTTTGTATACATCAAAAACTTGCCTTTTAATTTTCGATAAAATAATCTTTAATTAATTGTCTCACTAACCCAATTTCACCAACTGCGTCATTGTAAATATCAGGAAGTAGATCAATTCGAAATATATCATCCGTAAACAATCGAAGGGAAGCATTAACGAGCTTAATTGATGCCATTTGATATGCTCTTGAAAACTTGTTAAGTCACATGTTTTTCGTATGTTAAGCCTTATTTACTTTAGCTGTTCCAACAACGCAGGCTATTTATTTTGCGAAACCGCCAATATTGCGCACTTCGTTCAAAAACCACGTAAACAAACTATACTGTATGTTGAATTAAAGGCTTCCCTGACCGATTTCGGCCATTGTGGTCAATCTCAGCAGAGATAAAAGAATGATATGTGATTATAGTTCAATTAAAGTCTATGGATTGCTTCCTTAATCTAGTGGTTCTACGTTATACGGGTGTGAAACAGTTTAAAGCAATTATGTCCATGAAAACATCGTATCCGTTCAATATCGTAGTCGAGCACTTCTAATAATAGACATTTCATCCACAAACAAATGAAACTGAAAAACAATTGAAAAAATAAAACCCTCATAACAAGTTTTCTCGCTTTAAAATGAAATATTCAATATACCTATATCAATTTATAAGAACCAAAGATTAAACTATATGTATGTAAATACACGGAATATAATAAAATCCAGGCGCCAAAACACTAATATTTAACTCAAATTTAAGCAAAGACGCTGAGGTTACATTTTACAAATTGAATTTACTTGGCTTCTCTTCCTCTTTTCTGTAAATCCTTAGCCGGCGGAATGAAACTTAGTTTTCAGATAACTGAAGCGATTCAACGTGTGATATCTATAATAATATACTAAAGTGGAAAATTTGTTTGTTTAAATGCGCTGTACGTCGAAAGTTCCAAACGGATTTGGTATGTTAAACTTCCGGACGGATTTTGAATATTGTTCCTGAATAAGATAAGTTCATTACGCTACAAATCAAAGAACAGTAAATTTAAATCATAATATCTGTTTATAAAAATATATATATCATTATCTTGTAAAGCAGAAAGTAGAATTCAATCCTTTACAGTAATGAACCCTATATTATACACGCTTACAAAAGTATCGCAAAATGTACTGGTCAAGAATAATGACACGCATCTATATTTTTATTTACCTTCCATATTTTTAAGACACCGGTCTACCTAGACGCAGGTGGAGGGACGAAATAAATGCCTTTTACTCGATTTGAGAGGCGCTCACCAAGAAGAGTGGAGGAGAACAAGAGCGGCCTTTGCCCAGCAGTGGGACACAGATGGCTTAAAATAAAATAATTAAAATAAATTTCTAAATTGTGTAAGACGGGTAGTGTCTTATTATCTCGTAATAATAGTACGTATCATCATAATATTTGACGATAATTAACACAAAATCATATGAAGATATAGAAAATAAGCGCGATAGTTGTATATTATGCATAAACTTTAAATATCGTCCCTTTAGAGCTATTACACGTGTAACGTCAGGATGGTTCTGCTAATATACCGACGTAATATTCCATTATATTGTATAAACATCTCCGGAAGCGAAATAATCTACATCTTATTTTTATTCGCTTGTTCTTAAAAAAATAAAGATTCTTAACAAGCAATAACAATACGAAAACTGCGAATTAATCGAACTCGAAGGTAACTGACCCGAAAAAAATACTTTGTTTTTCGATACCTAAATGTCAAAATAAAGTTTAAGCGTAGGCGTTCTTTGTCAATAGATATGCTATTATTGTGGTAGATCAATAATTGTTAATCCCCCGATGAAGCGTTATTTCGTTATTTCAATACGTTTTAGTGTGGAAAAATAAATATTATTAAGTGGATTTTTTAAAATATCCTAAAGCCCTAAATTAGTGGAACTTTTTCTTAATGAAAACCCATTAAAGACTTGGGAGTGCATATTCTTAAAAAGTTATTATTCATACCATAATTATTTAAATTTGCTCCCACCAAAAAGTTTAAATTTCAGACGAAAGGAAAAATTGCACTTAAGAGTTCCCTCGCTTTATTTCTTACATTCACAGCAACTAAAAGTTAATTTTTCATAGGTCGTAACTGTAGCATTAAGTTAAATAGAGTTATAAAACTCGTCTGACAAAGATATTAAAGAATCATAACAAGAATGAGTTGAATGATGCTTGTGATCTTGTGATGTTTGCCATGTCCAATTGAGTATACTGTCTGATATTATTGTATTTTATGGCTGGCTGCGTCCCGTGGTTTCACATTAAAATTAAGAGTAGTATCCTTATCCTAGATAGATAGAAGGCTTGAGCCTTCCTCATAAATGTGCTAAATTAATGAATGAATGAATGAATGAATGACTTTATTGTATGTATACACACATTTATACAAAAAAAAAACACATAAAAATAATATAAAACAGTACATATACAAAGGGCGCCTTTATCGCTTTTAAGCGATTTCTTCCAAGTAACCCATGGCGTGGAAATTTATGGACAAGGAGAGGGAAGAAGGTGTACACAAGAGGAGGAGGAAAAGAAACAAATTTTTAAACAGAAAATAAAATACAACAAAAGAAAAAATAAAAATAAAATAAATGTGCTAAATTAGCGTGTTTAAAGAAAATATCTTTTGTGCTGTATGATATGCGCATAATTTTTTTAATTAAAATTATTTCTTTGTTTAGTCTATGTACTTTCATAGTTTGTTTTTAAAAATGTACTTTACTATAATAATTAACACGGCTTCTGAACTAAAGTTAGAGTTAAGTGGAGTCATACTCGACCCTACAAAAAGAACACGTGTATTGATTGTTAAATCGTGTACCTTATAAGAAGTAAAACAAACAGCTTATTTGCTTAATCATCTATATTATAAATAGTTTACAAAATATCATACTAGCGGGTATTGATGGAAAATTTTAGCGTGCAAAATATTAAAAAATGTACTTACTATTAGACTGATATATCCATGAACGCTATTGTACGCGAGGATCAGGTCGCGCAGATTGCCATCACAATAATTACAGCTCGGTTCCGCGGCTTTTGTCAAGTTCAGTTTCGTTCGCCAGCCATCCACCAATTTTACTAAGGTACCGAAATCTATAGATTCATGGTTGCTTTTCGTCGAACGCTCCTTCAAAGCCGAGATAAATTGAGACATATTAATAGTCTTATCCCCATCTGTGCTCTCAGTTGCAAACAACATTTCCTCAAACAAATTTGTCAAGGCCTGCGTGATGTTGGATGTGCCGTTTTCTTCGAAAGCCATTTTCTCGAGTCTCAATAAGTATTCATAGCTTCCTTTGGTATGAAGAACATGTTTGCACAAGAATCACTGTCCCGGAGTGAATATCTCCGAGGAGCTGCAAAGAACGTAAAATAATCTTAATATTTTTTCTTTTATGCTGTAACTAGTTGACAAAGATATCAAAAAACCACGAACTTCACCGATTTGATAACCAGTTAAAAGTTATATTTTAACAAATAATTTAGTTTATGAATGGCTAAATGTTTATGGCTACTATTTTCTTTTTTTTTCAAAATAATGACAACGCTCTTAATATACCCAAAATTTCGTTTCCATCTGCCGTGGGTTTTGCTCCCATTTTTGCACCAATGTGCAAGGTTTACCTTTACCTATTTGTACGCTAACAGACAAAAGTTGGCAACCTATCAACTGCATGTAGTAGGCGTTTTATACTTTCAAACTGACTATGTTTCGCAACCAAGAGGGTAAAATTTAAAAAAAATATTTTTTTATTCGTATAATTCGAATTAAAAATAGGCATAAACATTTTTTAAAGGCAAACCTATTGGCGTAGATTTACAAACATATTTTATTGGTAAAATATAATTTTCACCTGGTCGTGTCGTGCTTACTTGAAAATTGGAATTATCTATTTAAATGATTAATTAAATGTATAACAAAATAATTTAATTATGAAATCATTAATTAGAATTAATTAGTTACGGAAATCTGAAATGGAAACATTTAAGCCAATTCGATAAATCTGTTCATTATTATTTTTATTAAGCGTATCAAAAGATATTGAATGGTTATAAAATTAATTACACGTATTTTTTGTATTTTACTAAAAAAAGTAAGTTGTATGTGAAATAAAATTTATTACTCAGGTATTACAGCGTGTGGAAGTTAGCTATCAATTGGTTAAAAAGTTTTTATTTTTAACAGATGGTAGGGAAAATAATCACAAGCTTGATAAAATTACCCAAACTCAACAACATAGGTATACTCAACAACATACTAAAATTATAAAGAGGAAATTTTTGTTTGTTAGGTTGTAATGAATAGATTTGTAATGAATTTTAAAAATTCTTTCACCCCTCAAAGACTCAAAGACTACATTATCCACGAGTAACATATATATAACATTATGCTACGGGAGCGAAGCCGCGGAAATTAACTAGTAAAAAAAAGTGATAAAATATAAAAGTGCACTTTAAACTTTGCTCAAAAGAATTCCTATAAAATAAAATAGAGAAGTGAAAGCAGATATAGCACATTGAAGTATATTACTCTCATCGGAAACTCAATAAGGAAACGTTAGATTTAATCTCGCATGAAAGCTTCAACCGTACCTCGAAGCTTGTTCATTCACCAAATCGCAATTCAGATAAGTTGGAATTGCTTAATGAAACAATATGATTAATCAAGTAGTTGAAGCTACAACAAAGTTAATTCAGAGTAAATTAGAAAATAAAGCAATTATACTGTTACATTGAAAAGTGCAAAATTGTTTACTCTGTGTTTACGCTAGGAACTCACGGTGCGGTTTTTACAGCGGCCGGGCGATCTACGAATAGCTTAACTGTTAGTATTGGAATCGTACATCTTGCGGTCGTCGTCTGTTATTATATTTGCGGTCGTTGACTGCTGCTGCGGCGGTTGGAAAACGGCACGAAACTCAGATCTCGTGAGTTTAGAAATGAAACCGTATGGCTGCCGCCCCAGCCGTCGTTGCAATAAGCCGTACCGAGAATACCTAGCGTAAATTAATTGAAAACTGCTAACGTAAATGTAATCCCACCGTAAAAACAGAAATTGCATTTATAATTCGATTGTCTCGCTAATGATTTATCATATTGATATAAGTGTTAAATGTCCTTTTTATTAATACAAGTAAGACATAAATAAACCGTATATGACGTACACAATCCGACCCATGAATCAGCGTAGACTTTCATCGGAAGTTGTAATTTTTCATGTCACAGATCAAATGAAAGATAAATCCCGCTCACTTTATATAGCCACATGAATTATTCAAAATACACATGTATTAGCTTACTCTATAAAAACTTGTGAATTTATGTGTTTACATACTATAAGCTATTACTACTCTGCTTGATTCAGCTGTTATGACGTAAAGGGTTACAATATGTTCTCCGTTCAATCTGTTTTAGAACACAAACGAGAATCTTACACCCTTATTCATAAACAATACTATGAGTTCAATGATCAAAAAATACTCTGTGTTCATACAATGCACAGGGCTCCATAAACCTATTCAGAGACGATACTTGAGTGGCGTTTTTGTCACTTTTAAATTAAGGCCCCATAATTAAGTCTTATTGTTTTTTAATTAGGCTTGTCATTCGGAACTGACTAAGATATATCTCACGCGATTACGTCACATACTATTATACTTTCACAAATATTGTTTGTAAATACTGGTGTTAGAAAGAACTTATTTAGGATAGTGTTAATAAACCTAAGAGGTGTTATGAATCTTGTGGAATAATTGTAAATTAATAGTTGGACTATATGTACTATTGATATAAATTACAGACGTGAGTATTCAACATTGTTATTAGGTTTAATATAACGTCACACAGGAATGATTCAATTACTTATGGTATGTTTACTTATTTACTTACTTTTACATCGTAATATTATCACGTGTTCTTGTAATCAAGCAATGACGGCTGAACACAAAGACTGATTAGAATCATGACTGAATACAAAAGCTGACTAGCAACCAGATTGTTGCAGAACAATTAATAAATCATACCCTTTAATAAGAACTTCTGAATTGTCTGTACTAAATAATGGATCGCTTATTTCATTTAGATAAATCTGTTCATTTCCATGGTAATAAATAGTCGTTTGTAATACTCACGAATTTTATGTATTAACTATTAAGTACATAATTTGTGAAATCTTTAAAAAAAATTGTTGAAGTTTTCCGATTCAGCTTAAATAATATAGAGACGACATATAACATATAATGTAGAGACGACACTGTATACAAAAATTCACTATGATAAAATATTTGTAGATATAAACATACCGCAAAAATTGGCTAGCGCGCCATGCGGTCCATAAATTAGTTCTTTTTATAACATTTGAAAACACCACGGCTACCTTTGGATATAAAAATAAACCGACTATAAAGCGGCGCTTGTTACTAACTGTCGATCAATGGATATTTTATTGCAAATTTGCTATGCATACAGAACTTTTAGTTTTCAATTTTTATTCCATTTACTGTTATTGAAATTGTTAAAATTCTAACTGTATTTTACATCGTGAAATTGCTCTTCTAACGCCGATAATAATCAAAATAATGGATAAATAACTTATTAGTGGTTAATTTTCCGACTCAACAATTCGAAATTTATAATTAATATATTGCTTTAGTTAATAAATGTGTAGTCTAGAAAGTTGGTTTTGCTTATAATATGTTCTAGAGTAAATAGACAATGTATACAATCATAACAGACCTCGGTGCTATTTATTTAACTACATGGTACACTTATTTTGTTCAACATTATGGTAATGCTTGCCCCGCGGTTTCACTCGCGTTGCTTCTGATCCCGGGATTGTAGCCTATATGTTACTCTCAACCCTTACCTATATGTATACTTAGTTTCATTATAATCGGTTCAGCAGTTTTTGTGTAAAAGAGTAATAAACAAACGGACATACATGCATCCTCACAAACTTTCGCATTTATAATATTAGTAGGAATAAAATGTATTGATGTAATACATATTATTATTTATGTTCTTTTTGATAAATATGTTTGTACGGACTACTACGATGAATAAAATGGGCATATTTTTTTTGTATTTCGTAGGATTTTTATACATCAATTAATACAGTAAGATTAATCGAATTATTTAATTCAATTATCTTCCTCACCCCTTCTTGAGTATTCTTCTTATAAATTATACATATAATAAAACAATAATTTAAACAAATTCTCTGTTTCAAATCATTTTAAAAGAAATTAATAAAATTGAGAGAATAATAAAATTCTCTCCGCTTAGTTTATAAAAAAATCACTATTAAAACAATTTTGTAATCAACGCGAACGTAACTCCTGGCGGAAACCTAGCTTGCAATAAATTTTAAAATTTTTCCTTATCTTCAAATTTCAAAACATCGTTCCTTATAATAAGTATATATTATATTTAGTAAGTTTTGCCTCAGCGATGATGAATGAGTCAATCTGGTAATTTATATGATAGATTTTATTATCCATGTATCTCTATTCTCTATTATTTCCAGTGTTGGTGCTAATCATCATGACTACATAGTATAAAACAAAGTCGCTTTCTCTGTCACTATGTCTTTTGTATGTCTAAATCTTTAAAACTACGTAACGGATTTTGATGCGGTTTTTTTAATAGATACAGTGATTCAAGAGGAAGGTTTATATGTATGATAACGTCCATTCAATAGTGTTGAAATACTGTTATTTTTGAGGTTTCTAATCTGATGTCGTTAATTATCAGTTGAACCCTACGAGATTTATCAAAATAATGAACTAATTTTTATATACAACGTTCACAGTTTCTCTGTTGTGTATTTAGTATCAGCATTACACCCGTGCGAAGCCGGGCGGATCGCTAGTTTAAAATACGAAAACACGTTTTTTACAATGTAACAATATAATTCAGATAACCACATTATGATGCCAAACTTAATGGACCGTGTTATGTATTTGAAAATAAACAGCGTTTATTACCAATTTTCAGAGCCACGTACCAAACGAAGTACTTTTGTCGTAAAACAATAGCTTTTTATGGGCTTGCTATGATACCACAATAAATTAACCTGCATTAGCTTGCCTTGTTTGGGAATCGTATTTCATCGTGGTTTCTATTCTCGCGAAACTATATTTAGTGATCATAAATTGAGTGTTTAGACAGTGATAAATCTCAAACAAACCACAAATAACGTAATTGATAACCGCCATTTAAGATGTAATATAATTTTACTCGTGTCTTTTATTGAAGTACGAAATATTCAGCTTAAGAATTTGGCTAGAACAAAGGCTAAAAGTAAAGAATGTTGATACGTCATAAATTATTATTACAGAGATTATAAGATGGACTTAGTAATTTACGTATGTCATGAACATGAATATATGTAAACGTTGTAACCATAAATAATGGGGAATATCCATAATTCTTATATATATTAATGTGCGCCTCCCACATTTACATAAATTTAAATTAAATAAAAATTTGGGTAGGTATAAGCTTATGCCACTTATGCCCAGCTCCTATAAAAATAAAACGAAAACAGTTGTTTAAGTTACAGACAGCACAATATGCTACTTAGTCGAAATGTATCTATAATAAACATGGCGTTAACATAACTACCAAATCCTGGTTCCAATTGGTAGATAATAACCATTCGTTAATGAAAACGATTCGTAGCTGTTATGGCGTTTCGTCGTTTATAGGAACCGGGTCTCAGTGAAGATGCAGCTTTCTATGAGTGAAATATTTCTTAATTAGTCAAAAGTTTTCGTGTGAAAATACTATAAACATACATACAAAAACACAGATGTTCCCTCTTTATAATTTGGGTATTGATAAATCTATAACACATTTCATCATAACTTCTTGGAAATAAATGTTTCACCAAACAAAAAGAAACCTAAAGAAGAAAAGAAATAGAAAATTTGTTGTTTCATCTAGTAAAATATACTAAAGAATGTGATTATCGCGAAACACAATTACATTTACAAGATGTTCTTGTCAAAACGGCTTTAACCCATATCATCCCGCCATGTTTGTTTGATGTGTTATGATTGTGACTTTATGTCGACAGAAGATCGAATGTTTCTTCTTCTTAATATTTTAGGAACAATTTATAAACATAACATAACATATAAGCAATGTATTCATATACCTTACCTAGATAGATAGATATACCTACTTTTTATTTTTACAAGTTTAACATAAAAACAAAATACAATTTGCTTTGATAACCAGAAACTAGAACTAACCTAATATTCAATGAAAAGTGAAGTTTTCAAGTTATTCCCATTGCGCATAAGCTATGATATGATTTGAAGATCAAACGATCATTTAATAACTAAGTCTTATTAATGTGTTTAATCACAATGAAGACTGTTACCTACTCAAAAGAAATTCATGAAACCTTGCGGAATTCGTTTAATAGATCAAAGGAAATGGTAATTTTTAGGTGTGATAGGTGCGTCCGGCGTTGTACATTGTATAACTTAAATAAAATCTTCCTTTTTATAATGTTACAAATTGGAAGCAATGTCATTACATTACCATTGTATCACACCTAATGATAAAGTATACCGTACGTATACGATAGTATGGTAAAATGCAGAATCCATAAACAATTAACTATAACAAAGTCTTAGATGAATAAGAATCGCATGGAATTGAATATTATAAAGAAAGCTAGGTATAAAAATTTATGATAAACATTTAATTTAACTCTGATCTTCAGTGGATTTGAACTTGGACTTGATCAAAAAAATGATCTTATCTCTCTATCTTTATAAATAAACTAGCGCTCGCAAATCACTCTATACATTAAAAACATTCTCAAAATCCATAGGATAATTTTAAAGATATAACATATATAATAGGTACATATCATATTTATTTATATCGACAATATTGTATGATATATAGTGATTTCCCTAATACACTATTGTCGATATGTACTTCGTTCTCGTATCGTGCGCGCAAGTAGAAGTGGTTCCTATATTCTCTGTAGAAATGAAGTGCCGAAGTTAAGATGAACTTCATTTGGCTGAAGTTTGAATATGGGCAAAACTTCGTCCATTGAATGAGAGTATGTTTTTAAATGTTTGATTAATATAAATGGGACTGTACTGCGCAGATCGTGTTAAAATCAATTTAAATATGAATGAACATATTATATCTCATGTGTTATAATTATTTTTTATAAGACCTAGTAAAGTTTATGTGATTGAGTTAAATAAAAAAATTATTGTACCTTATAAACGTCAAAAAACTGTCTTAAAAAAACACCACAAAAACACTCAATAAATAAACAGTATAAACTCACAGTCATATTGAATCCACGCGAATTTCCACCGATCACATCACCACGCCACTTTTAGATTTTACGATGCAATATTGTTGTTCAGAGAAAATCTCGCCCGCCCTTTCACGCCGGCCGATAGTCAACGTCGAACTGAGTTCCACAGATACTCAAACGCGCTTAATTTCACCTATTCTTCATTCAATATAATTACTCCCGAATTTGAAATACGACACATTTAGTCAATTCTGCTTGCGAAAGTTTGCTTCATAATGAAAATAATGGAAACTTAATTATGCATTTTTTAAAGTTTAAAATGTATGTTTTAACGAATTGTCCAAATTAAGTATAAGAAAGTTTGATAATATTTTCAAATTTCTAATGAATGCAGTTTAATGTTTTATATTTTACTTGTTTGCTTGCTTGTTGAAATCATTTGCGTCTTCACTTTCTTGAGTGAAATTGATAATGATAGTCGATAGAAAAGATAAAATTTGCATAAGTTAAAATACTAGAAGCTAGAATGTCTCCGTAAATGATATTACTTGCAAGTGAATAAATTTTAAATCTCACACGAAATAAATACATCAACTAGAATTTATTTAACTTTGTCTAAGTAAAATCGTTTATTATGAGAACAACTGACACCTGGAGGGTCTAGGTATCAATTGTCACAAAACCTCCAGACGCTTTTAACGTTTTATTTAAATTCTAGTTTAGACACACATAATGGACGCTTAAATAAATATTATATACCTATATTAAATCGCGTTCACAGAACACACATTAATTATACATTCAACCTAATTATATTGCTTTTACAGTTTATGTGTACTTATTACTTTGAAAAGCTTTTGTTCTCTGTGAAATGTGATCATGATTTTTCAGTTTATGTTTAAAATTTTGTTGAGAGAGAGAAGAGATTATGTTTCCCAAATTAATTCATTTTCAAATGAGCCTAAAAATAGCTGATATGCGTGGCTTCGTTCCCGTAACATAATGTTATATATATGGCCTATAAAATATAGCTTATGTTACTCGTGGATAATGTAGCTTTTGAATGGTGAAAGATTTTTAAAAATCGACCCAATAGTTTTTGAGCCTATCCATTACAAACAAACAAAGTTTTCTTTTTTATATTTTAGTAAAGATTAATGCCTATTTACTATACTTCAGAATTATAATTATCATCTAGTTCTTATAAAATAATATGTCATATTAAATACTCATATTGTATATCATATTGCATATCATATTTGCTACTATTTGACTTTTAAAGTTATCGTAAACTGTGGCGCAGTCGTGAAGTGTAACGTAGCGGCAGAAATACTTTCAGAAAGCCTGAACGTGAAGTGTCGCTTGAGGAGTCAGTGAGGCTTTCATCGCATGAATTCCATATTATAAGCAGTTCACGGCCTTTTGGTACACCTGAAGTAACCTTTGTACTTATAGAAAAAAACATATTTCAGAAGTTGGCTGTGAAAGGGATATCCATTGTTAAAATATTGATTACAAAAGTTAATTATTCATAAACAAAGAGCCATATTAGTGTGTATGTACAAGTTTTCAATCGACATAATTTATAAAAAAAATTGCTGCAAGTCAAAGCATACTTAAAAAAAACTAATATTACCCGTTTGGCAATGGGTTAAATTATGAGCAGTGACACACGTGCTCTACAGGCAGGTCGTAAGAGGCGACAGAGAGTAATTCTGCTGCATAACATCTGTAGTAATAAAAGAGCCGATCATTGCCAAGCTCGTACCGGTAAAATTACCACCCACCCAGCAGAAAACCGGCGTGAAGCAGTATTGCACTTTGAATGCTGCCACATTTTGATGTCGCAGATGTCTTACCGGCATGAGGGAAGGAGAGGATTA
>LQNK01000755.1:73753-86850 GCA_001586405.1 Phoebis sennae
CCCATACTTAATCCTCTCCTTCCCTCATGCCGGTAAGGTATCTGCGACATCAAATGTGGCAGCATTCAAAGTGTTCATGGGCTGCGATCAGTCACTAAAGGTCGGGTGAACCGCAAGCTCCTCTTGCCTGCTGTGACTCAAAAAATTCCCAACCAATTTCAGCAGGCATTAATTCTCAGACAGTGTCCAAGATAAAGCGCCTAGGACGATTATCTGTTAAGCTATAATAGACACTTAGGTACTAAATGCGTACAAAAATCCCGTAATGCGCTATTTGAAGTCATTGTTAAAAAGTTGTACTGTACTTTTTGAAAAGATCTTTTGTTTGCATGGATTGCATGTTTTTAACTTTGCACTGCTGTTGAAAAATTTGTCTGTTTCTAAAGATTCATAATGTAACAGTTTTTGATTAAAATTTCAGAATTTAATTTAAATTGAAAATATGTTGCATGTAAACTTGTCTGGTAGTTGATTCTGCTTCGGATTTTCACGCAATCCTGACTCGTCCAACGTTGCGAGACATTCTGTGTGGATCATGAGGTTTTAAATGCATTTTGTCATTCCAAAATACTAAAAAGGTACTATGTTACCGACATTTGTGTTATTTAGTTTTTTACTTTCCTTTCTATGTGTACTTTTTGGCACAGCGACTTATGAAAAAGCTCGCATTGCACTTTAAAGTTACCGAACGTCGCCGGATGTGTGGCATCGCTATAAATTACGCTACTTTCTTCTTTTTTCTCCTTATTACGCCAAATTTGTAATGTCAACATTTTTTTGTAAAAGCATCGAGTTTGCTTTTGAAAAAATTAAATAGTGTCTTTAAAGCTTTGCGCGCAATCATACAACAGGAAAGCCTAAATTGTTAAATTTGCATAAAAATTGCACGCTACAAAATTTTTTCAATTGTTTCTAATGGTACTTTGTAACAATGACAAAGAGAAAATAAAGAGGAAAAAGAAAACCAAAGTTTATAAATTGCGCATTTAATAAATAATTGCTTTACTTCCATAAAGGAAAACTTTTCGTTTAAGGTTATATTTGTATTACCATGAGTATTTTTCTTTCAATGTGATTGTGTCTTTTACTTTTCCTTTCAAACAAATATTGTCAATCTTAAGATAAAATTTTCCATTTCCTAGAAAGGGTAACCCATAAGTGCTTGGGCCGATGGTTTATGGTTTGTATTTTTGTTTCATTTCACTTTCGTCCTTTATCTATCGCTCTTAGCCCATAGAAACCATAAGTAATTTATGTAATATAACAGTGAAGTTATTCTTTGTGTTTTTTTGAAAACATTAAGGAGATATACTATAAATATTGCAAATACGTACCAATTAAAATAAAAACCAAAGGTTTAAATTCTACATTAAAGCCATTAAAGATATTATTTATTGAAAGTCACAAATAAGTACAAAATATATTTATAAAATTTACAAAAGTAGCCGTAGAATATCAATATCGTGGATTCACTACAATTCATATAAAATATAATAGTATAACTTGTCATTCTTACGAGCTCTCAAAGAGAAATTGTGTATCGTATTTCACGCTGTGTCCGAGTGAAATTGTGGTCTTTGCGGCTTTAGATGAAAAACTATTATTAGAATAAATATTTATGCAGATATGAAAGCTATTCTTGGTAATAAATACATATAATAAGATACTATATTAAGATTCTTTTAAAACCTGAAAGATGTATTTGTTGTTTTTCATTATTTATGTGCTCAAGTAATAAATCTTTATCCTACATAATGTATTTTCTCGGTGATAGCTAGGATATTACATAAACACTAGAAGTACCTTTGAATTCAAAGAGGTAGCAAATAATCTATAAATCACAAGTAAAGCTCGGGCGGTTTGGAAGATTTAAGAGCTTTTCATAACAAGTCGGTTTAGTCTCTTAGTAGCCTTGTCAAAATAAACACTATATTTTTCAAACCGCGTGTGGCTTTTGATGTATTATGCTTTCGGCGTTATGTGTGTATTAGGTTTTTATGCTTATTGAGTCCCTTTTTAAGTTTGTTACGAAAATTGTATCATATTGTCAAATCTAGATGATAAAATATTTGTAAAGTAGGTGAGATCTCTCATCTTGTGCTTATGTAGCGTTTATTACTAGTTAAAATTAATCATTATATATTTCACATTTCATTTCCCCAATCACTCGGCCCCCGCTTTACTTTACAACGGTAGTCACGATTTTGTTTGCTTGGAAAAAGACGAGAAAGAAAAATTACAAGCAATGTGCTAGTTAATCATATTCTTGTCCTTTTTACCCGACTGCGACAGAAACATCTGGACATGTATTTTTGTGAGGTGTTGTTTGATAAATAAATCAATATTACATTTTTACGGTAAACTTATATGGATATCCTTAAACGTCGTTTAAAAGTTGTATAGAAAGACCCTTTAAAAAACCTTTAAATTATTATTTTAGAATTTCATAAAAGTGATTCCTTAGTTAAAATTGTTTAGTAAATACAGGCGAAACGTAACGATTTTATTAGCTGACAAATTATTCCGAAACTGGGGTCATCATTATCAGCCTATTGTTTCACGTTGTAAGGTGGCCCGAGGCCTTGTTAAAAGTTTCATATTACCTATCTAGTTTCACCTCACTACAATTGTTCAGCTGTACTGCCTTTTATAAGCTTCTTTGAGTAACAAGTGTAAGACAGCGTCGCAGTTTCTAAAAAGTTAAACTTCGCGAGTTTTATAAATGCAGCGAAGTCGTAAATGTTCGAAACTGTAACTTAATACTTTGTTTTAAGTGTTTAAACATATTCTGTTTAAGTGCTAGCCTAACTGAATACTAATTATATGTATGGATATAAGCTTTATAATATTTTGCTTTGTCCGTTAAATATCTTGTTTATAAATATATCTGAGGTTTGTGACAAAAGCAATTAGAAAGAAGAAACATTTTGTAATTTGGGGTTTAGTACGCCTGAAAAGTGTACACGCCGTGCTTTTGAAAAGTGCGCATAGTTGTTTATGATATGATGTAATGAATTACAAGCTAAACTTAAATATGTGACTAGGAGCCAAGGGCCAGAGATGTCACGACATCGGTTCCTCGTATGGTCTACAGACCGTCGTAACACAGTTAGGAATCGTCTTGGGTGGCATCGCTGTACTTTTGTGTAGATTGTCTATTGTCTATGCTTAAGAAATATAATGATAAATAGTACACATCGATAAAAAGGTACTTTCATGAACTTGCGGCACATTCATGAAAATTAACATTTCATTTTATTTTTAAACATGTAGCAACATTAAAGAATTCTAATCATACTCGTACATTATAGAAACTTCAATACCATCGTTCAATTAGGTAAGCAATTACAAAATCTATTAAAATTAATGGGCTTTTAACGATTTGTGTTTAATGATAGCGTACTTGTTTGTAATTTTCCATTTTCACGTTACTTTAAGATAATAAATATAATACAGAGTGTGTTAAAATGAGTCCCGGCCCACAGGTGCGGCATCGTTCAAACTAATGGGCTGCTAACAGAATTAATTTTGTGCCGACATATATGTAACCTATCATCGGGTGCCCTTTTAAGGTCAACCAAGGCAATTGGTTATTTGATTCTTGAACATTTTTTATCCTTTGCTTACTAAGTAGTAAAGCTAAAATACGTGTTGTTGTCAATAGCGTAGTCTTGTTTAAATTTAATAGACGGGTACATTGTTTCCATAAGACTATGTGAGAGGATAGTTGTCAATCTGCGAATAGATATGCTATAGGCGCGATACAGATTGGACGTCTCTTCTGTGAATGTGTGAATATTTGAACCACAAGTTTTATATATTACGGCTGTCTCTAACAACCGGGCTTGGAGATTTTACTCTACAACATATTATATTATGGTAATATTTACCATTTGTCCTTTTTGTATGTTTTAATTTGGTCGAATTTTATGATATCGGAGTCTATTGACTGTTAAACAGTTTGTAACAGAATGTAAGTTTATCATAAGCATGTAAAATATTGAATGTTTAGGTACGCTTTTCTATACATTAATTTTGTGGAAAATTGTTTATTGGTAATATGTTAAACAGTTTAAAATCGCATAAGGTGGCTGTCACACGTCGGGAATGCTAAGTGCATCGCATTTGCTTGACAGCTTTATAATAAATTATGCACGTTTTCAGCGACCGAAATCCAGGTGGAATCTGTTGTACGACGACTGTTGGACGTAATTGAAAACTGCCACAATTTTATAACATTTTAACTGAAAAAATAAAATTTATGAAATATTATATATTAGTGATTAATTCCATTTTAACAGCCTTCCTAAAAACGAAGAGATTATCATTTTTTATTCCCTTTATTGCGTTGAGTGACTTCTTGATAAATGCTACCTTAAATAGATTACGCCTACCTTCTACTTCGAAAATCGTTACAAAAAGCCACAGCCTTAATAGAAAAATAAATGACAAGCATTTAATGTATCGTGCATAATAAATAGATAAGATACTAAATAACTAAATTTTTACAACTCGTTCCTCAGCAAAGAAAACTACCGTTACAGAAAGGGCTGAAGTCGTAATGAGAATTTATGTGGTCAATTAGTCCTTTTATATGCCATAAATTGTGGATAATACGTGTCCATCTGTAGCACACGAGAAAGCTCTTCACAAAACCGAAGAATCATAATTATTTTTCTGGTTACGTGGTCAAAAATATTGTAAGAGCGTCCTTTAATATAAGATCCCTTTCAAGCACATTGTTCGCTAAGTATCGGATGCTTGAAAAAACCTCGACGGAATACTTTTTCTTCAATATTTTAAAAACGTCTTTGTGTATAAACATCGGCATTGAATTCGAACATTTTATTTGGCACATTGATGGAAAATTCTTTGATATCCCTGAATATGAATGAAGTATATGATATAATAGGTATAGTATAAGTATAAGGATCTTTTTATAATAAATATGCTATACAAACATTAATCTGGGATAATATAGTTTCTAAATAGAAGACCATCACTATTACTCTTACAAATTTATCTAAAAAAAATTTATCTCAAAATCAAACATTTTTCTGACAATTAAAATAACAATTCAAATACCATATCATATGACATAACGTGAAGGTGATCGGGCAACAGCCAGCATCGAATGTCAGCGGCAGCTCTTCGCTTGTCAAGCTTAGAAAAAATAATGATTATTTTATGGGACATTTTCCTCGTTCCAACCGGAGGAGATAGAAAACAGGCACTATAAAAAGCAAAATGGATGGTGTGTTTAAGATATCTTAATATACAGGTTTATGGTTATAATAAGATTTATGTAAAAAAATAAAATATACAATACCGATACTTTAATATCAAGGCTTTACAGTTAAGGCATAAAAGAAAAGTGAGTAAACAATATGGAAATTACTTCCGTTAAAATCACAGTGAAGCAAAATCCTGAATAATTTGTAATTTCGTTACCATAAAACGCTACATTGAATGTAAACTTTAAGTATATCAAATTATAATGTTTATTGCTAAAAAATTTTTCATCCCATTCTTCTTTACCTAGTTTATTTATATCAGCTTATAGCAACTTGTGGTACTGGAAGAATGATCAACCTTGTACCATGATTTCTTTTCTAATTCAGTTTTTGTTTTTCGCTCCATTTGATGTATCACACAACATCATTAACATATCATAAAACAAAGTCTTACGCCCGTATGTGTTTTGGATAAATTTAAGAAATCTTTTTTTTGTTTGATAAAAGAAATGACCTGACCTTTACACAATGTAACTAAAAATGTAAATATTTTAGAAGAAAAGACATATTCATAATTTTAAGGTTACTAGAACTAGAACTTCAAAATTATTATTTTTAAAGTCGAAATATGTGTTATTAATAACAATCTTTGGCTTACATTAATACTTTCAATTAACAAGTCCTCTTTGTCTTTTCAATAAATATATAACGTTTACGAAATGTTTTTATTGAGTTTTACGTGAAGATATTTCAATTGGATTTCTGTAAAATGTTTAGTGTAAAAGCTTTCAGGAGGAAGCTTCCAGTCAAGCACAGAGTACTAACCATCTCATTCCATTGAGTCAATCTTTGCGAAGTGATAAGACTTGCAAGTTGCATATTTTAACATGTTTACTGCTTGGTTTTGTAATTGTATACAGATCCAACGGTCAGAGGGCCAAAAAATGATATGAAGATTTTTTAAACAAAGAAATCTCTCTCCAGTCGTGTCGATCTTCCATTCCATCGAGTTATAAGAGTGAAGGAATAGTGAGTGCAGGTGCATTCTCTATTCCTTCAGGTGTGTTTGAATACATTCCTGTGCTCTTTAATATCGGCCACCATGACCGGTCGATTTTTATTTTTACCAGTGTAATTATAATTTTATATTCCACGATCATTGCATTAACCACAATGTCAAAATGTCAATTACTTTGATGGATTTATTTAAACTTCTAATCGGGGGAAGTAAGGAGGAAAACAAACAAGGACAATGTTTAAAAATAACCACTTCACTTACAACTTACATTAATTTTTAATATTTAGGCCATCAAATTTAAAGAACAGAAGCGGAAAAACTACTTTCGCATTTGATATTTATATATAGGTGATTTTTAGTCGGGTTATTCAAGACGCGAATTCAGTGTTTGATTCTGAGTTCAAATATATAACAATAATGTAACCCTATTTTTGACATAACTATCCAAAAATACAATACATTGTTTTTCTTATGTATTTTTATTGGTGCATATTTTGCAGTACAGATTCTCATGTATTGACATTAGTTTGAATAAGTCTCTCGACTAAAAAATCAAACTGTATAGGGATAGGCTCATTTGAATTTAGATGGAATAGGAATGAGCAATTCTGAACCGATTTAAAAATTTCTTTGACAGGCATGATTGTCCAAGTGTTGGATGTAGTACGTAACATTTAAAATAAAATAAAATATAGAAAAAAATAAACATACAAAACATAAAATTTAATTTTAGTTTATATTACTAATAGTCTTAGAATTATAATATGTGTATAGCCTATTACAGTTTAATAATCCATCCAAACAAAAATATTTTTTAAATCGGACCAAAAGTTTCTGAGATTAGTTTGTACAAACTTTCATATTTGTTACATATATCAAATATTCGTACACATTTAGCAATTACTAAATAATTAATCGGATGAAATGGTACTAAAAACGTTTTTGTGTAATATATCCGTTGTGGTAATATTTTATGCTCGAGAGAATGTGAAAACCAAAACTCACCGAGTATATTCTTGTGTATTTAGGATGAGATAATGGGATCATACACTCATTATATACAAAACTTATACATTTTTATTTTTTACTTGTTAACTTTGGCTAATGTTTCTCTTTATCAATGTGCACCTTTTTTGGGTTTGGTATATGAAGCTATATCTATACTGCGTAATAATTTTGACAATATAATCAATATCTAATGGTTTTATCATTGACATTATAAAAATACATAAAAATAGTTAAGCGGTAAGTCGACGGTTCTCTGGTACTCTTCACCTTATTTTTGCAATTACTAAATAAATTTGTTCGTTATAATCTAATATTAAGACTGGCCACCATGATCGAAATTATTTACGGCCGCCTTCAATAATGTATCAAACATTATGTAATCTCAGATTAAATGACATTTGATTGTCAAAAGTCATAACAAAGGCTATCCGTCGACAGCATATTCAAATCAAAGTAAAGGCGCATAGATAGATTTGCCTGACTTTAGTAAGCAAACCAAGGGATAAATAGAATATAGAAAACGGCCGTTAGCAGGATATTATACGTCATCACGTATAAATGAGAAAATTGCATAAGATAATGTAACATAGATGTAATATAGTCTTGTATCTTGGTTGTACAACAATTTCCAGTCTGAAAACGACTTGAAAACGTGTGATATTAAAGCTCATATCATAAATAGCGAAGTTTACGTGCAGGTATAGCGAAGTTTATTGCATTTTTCGAGTTACGGCGCTGTTATGAAGTATTGACAGTTTCGTTATATAGGTATAAAAAAATGTTAATGTAACAATTATTGTAAAATACGAGCGATTATTGTAATGATAACCCTCTCGACCGATATACCCATGGTGGCCAATCTCAACAGAGACTAACACCCGTATTCTAATACATACCTTGAGCTTTCCTTGACTCCACTCCACCTCAGTCACTACACGGCCTCTTTGGTGAGTACTGCAGTTATGTCAAACTTATGACATAGAATACCGAATAATATTTCTCACCGTCATATTTGACGTAACCTTAGCCGTGGTTGAGTGGAGGAGTATTGAGGTCACTTCTGGCTTTTTCTCAGCATTATGTCCGTTCATAAGTCTTAACAAGGACAAGCATTCTGACATTCCGGCTGACACCTGACATTGGCAGAATCCATCTTTGATGGGAAGCCATTAAACTAAAAGAAGAAGAAGAAGAAAAGGTAACTTAGAATACGGGTGTTAGCCGCGTAGGGGATACTATAGTGCACAAGTATGGACGTAACCCAAGGGCACTATTATTTTTTACTTACTCTTGGACGACAGACAGACACAACCGGAGAGAGATCAAGCGCAATTTCGATGGCTTAAAGAAATCAGACAGAAAATCATAATAACGTTTTTTTGGCCCCATCCGAGAATCTTTTAATTATATAAAATTTATTATTAAATATATTACATAAGTGTTACTAACAAATAACATTATTTTCTGAAATTAATGTCCTGCTCGAAGAATAAATCATTTAATGCCAATTCGGTAATTAATTTATTTGAAAACCAGTCAGAACAAGTAATCGACCGTAAGGTTCAACCATTTACAGATCAAACCGGCGAAGCTTCAAAACAATTTCCTGCGTTTCAGCATTCGACAGGGGAACAAATAAAATGTTGTACCCAAAGCAAAACGCACCGATGAAAGAGAAATTGCAAAAGTTATAAGTTAAATACAATCAATTTTAAATTGAAATCGTTTATTATTCATAATTCTTGAGAGAATTGTTTGTAAACCAGTTAGAAGTTACGAGTCCGAAAAGTACTCAGCCTACGTAAAGAAAAGGAAACTTTTGGGAATAGTGTCCTTTTAGCTAGATACACTTGGTTCCGCGATGGCTCAACTTTTTTAACCCCTTCAATAAAGTACGTTTTTTCGAGGTATAAAAAGTTGGCCTCTGCTCCATGGTGGCGATAACCTCCTCACTTGAGTATACTCGTATTTACAGAGAGACAGTCAGTTCATTCTAAAATCTTAATGACTGTCCGGCGTGTAAATTTTTCATATTTGGTAAGAAAGAGAAGTCGCATGGAGATCTCGTGATTGAGGTGAATGGGGCAGCAATTTGGATTTTAAATTTGACTGTGGCGAGGGCGATTGTGCTCCTTGTTCGTTTCTTATGGGCATTGTTTGAGGAGCATTACTCGCCCGCTTTTTTGAGATGCCTGCAGTCTCAGCCATCTCATGAACCTTCAATCGACGGTCTGCAGACACGCTTGTATATGCATTTCAAACGAAGGTAAGCCACAGATGTAGCTGAAATTGTCTAGAAGAAAGTACTACACGGTAGTAAATTTATTTTTTCGATATTAATGTCATCAGGCGGTGAATCTAGGTACTTATCAGTCCGCACTAGTAGTTCAATTCCATCATTCAGTTCCAGAATTACTCACAGATCAATTTGAAAAAATCGTAGGAAAAATTTCCTGCCAGTTTTAAAAACAAACGTCGCAAATTTAATATCAAAAACAAAAAATATAATAAAGCAACAGAAGGGTATTTTCAGCCATAAGCTTCAATCATTCACGGTTGAAACCGTCGAAACTTCAAAACAATTTCCTATTTCACTATTTTAATAGTTTAGCGGAAAATATCGTAACCCTTGTCAATTAGGGTAATCAATTTTATCTTTAGTTTGCGTCGGACAGCGGTCATTTTGTTCAGCAACAAAATTTATAGCTAATAAATTTAGTATATTTTGTATGCACACTTTAAGGGAGACAGTAATTAATTAAAATAAGCTCAGTAAATGACTTTCTAAATTAAAATAACTTACAAGCTATATTTTTAGAGTTAGTACTTAAATTAAATACGGACAGAATTATGATAATTTTGGTCAATTATTTCAAAGATTGATTTATAAAGTGAAGTCCCACATTCACTATTAGGGCGTACTTCTGTGTCCGGTTAGACTACAGGTTGCAAACAAAAAATGTGCAGTCATCCGACATCATAAAATAATAACCACAATGCACAAAATATTTTTGAACCTAAAAATTTTTCCAGTGGGTTTTTTAAAATAAACTAGCATTGTTTGTGCAAATGCAAAAGCTAGGAAGTTGGAAAATTTTATGCAGCACTTTTATACTTGAAAGCGTTAAACTGTGAACAATTTGGAATTGTTTCCACAGAGCTAGTGTTCATCGTTTGACATTGAAAGATAAAACTCTGCACTTGTAGCTTGAGTTATGCGCAAAAATTTGTGTGACATGATCCGATATACATATAGGTTAAAGTGACTCAATGTTTTTAATCATTCCTTGCTATTCATAGATCCTTTCTGAATATTAGAAATATGAAAGTAACTTTGTCTGTTTGTCTGACTAGTTGCCTGTCTCTGCTTCTCGCTTAAACCACGATTTGAATGAAATTTGGTACAGAGGATGAAGGAAACCCGAGACATGACATACAGTAGTTTTTATATCGGAAAACGAACAGGGAGATTTACGCTGGTGAAACCGCGGGGCATCCCTAGTAGTAACAAAATATTTGTGACATATTTTGTAAATGTTATATTTGTACCTTTACCAAAAATTTGTGATAATGTAGGTGTTTTAAAATATTTTAAATTCTGCACGACTATTTTCTTGCAAACACACATCTTATATTGAATGTCGTATTTCAATTGGTTTGTAAAAAAGTAAATTTAGTTTATAAAAAACAATACCTTTTATACTATTTTTTGCAACTTGTTATATCGACTTTCTATTATATAAGACTAAGCCTATTTTGTGATTATAGTTATATTGTCAATAGTTATGGATTCATTAAAGTTAACTATCCGACGAAATTTGATATAATAATGAGGCGTTGCTCAGAAACGCAATTGGACTGACCAATTACCGGACGGATCGAATAGATAAACTAACTATATATAGTTACAGTGACTACCGAATAGTTAAAGTGACTCAGAAACCTTAAATTATTTAAAGTATTTCAGAGCACCAAAATCAATTCTATATATTATACTTTTTGTTTTCTGTAATGTGTGTGTGTGTTTTTACTATGTACCTCTATTCTGTGCTTTGTACCTTCTTCTTGAATAAATAATTTGTTTATCTATAAAATGATAAACATATTGAAATATCTTTGTTCGATTTGAGTGCGTAAAATTCGTTTTCAGTTTTTCCCAGTTAACTTTATCAAGGTTAGCGGAATGTTTACAAATGCGGCTATTAATACTGCGGTTTATAGAGTTAAAAACATTTCTACTTGTTTTTTACGCCAAATATTTTGACAATAGTAATTTGCTTGAATATTTATGATCGCAATATGCAACTAGTAAGTTCAACTGTGAAAATTGGTTACGTTATCTCTAATGTAAGAATTGCAACTAAAATATATAATTCGAAATTTCTCATTTCTACAAAATTATAATATATGTTTTTTTACCTTCGGATGTTCAGCGTTATCAAATTCGATATAAAGTACTCTATTGATATAATTCGCGTATTTGTTATTCCCACACAATAAAATAGACGTAAGACGTAAGTACTTACCGTAAGTAAGGAACAAATCAACTTCATTGAACACTGGACGAGCCCTTCACCTTCATCTAACATTCTATATAAAAAATAAGTAAATAAATTCAATAGTACCTAAATTTTCTATCCTGCACATAATATTTCGCCAATATTCACAACTAAAACCACATTTGACAACAATAGTCCTTATTTGAAATCTCTTTGATCGCTTCTATATTTGCATCGTGCAAAATCTACTATTATTTGAATACAGCTTATTAACCTAAGACCTCGTTTACACAAATATTTACGCTGCTCTAAGTGAAAGTCCACAAAGCTTGAATCAATAAATAAATAATGAATATTTTAAGCGAATGAATAAATTATTTATCGGTCTTCAAACGGGATACTTTACTGATTTGGAATAAGCTAGTCTTATTTAACTATCTACCACAAGACAAGATTTAGATAAAACGCTGCTATTAAAAATAAACATAGAAGTAACAGACCAAAAGTAAAAAAAAATCAAATAAAATATAAAAACCTTTAGGGCCAACACTTATCCAAATGATTCTTAGGACGTTAGTTACATAAATATTTTCCTTATTCTGTTTATCATCGTCTTTTATACCGGAAATAGTCCAAAAATAGTAGGATACTATTTACCTGTCTGCTAGTCCCCACGGCCACCCGACCGAAAAATAGATATTTATGGCGAATGGGAATAAAATATCTCAATGTCGTGTTACAAACAACAAACAGAAATGTCTTACTTCATAAAAATTTCAACACATAAAAGAGTTTTTATCCATTAACACAATTCTTCAAGCGCTGCCGGTAAAATAATGAGAAAAAAGCCTTTTAAGGAATAAGTTTTAATTTTGAAGTTTTTGTTTCATTGTCATCGCATAAAACGTAAGGCAAAATATTTTCTTAAAGTTCCAAAAGAAACACAAACTCTCTCTTGCGTAGTTTTCTACAAAATATGATTAAAATGAAAACTGCATCACTGCTCCTGAACTGACCCGAATACCGAAAGCTCCGACAATTAGCACAATAGAGGCACTTTAATTTCGCAATTAGTTTCATCACACCAGCTACGATTCTGAATAGTTAACACAATAAATGTCATTATACTAGTTTTAAATAGCCGAAATAATGCTTTAAGCATTCATAGTTTAAAAGAATGGGTATGCAAGACAATATCAAAGTCGCTTTCTCTGTCCCTATTGGCAAGGTGCGCGATGATAACGCCAACTAGCGGTTACAATATCAGCGGACCGTCATTACGAAAAATAATAAACAAACAGTTATTTCTAATGGTACGTCGTACTTTATTAGTTCTCT
>LQNK01000755.1:87153-113365 GCA_001586405.1 Phoebis sennae
CGCGTATCGGTAATAAAGGTAAAAAGTGACAAATGGTCCGCTGTAGATTGCTTTTTGTGTCACGGTGAGCGCTGCGGTCGATTCACGGTTCCCCTCCACCCACTTTGCACCTAGCGAATATCCCTTTGTATGCTTAAATTTTTAAAGTACGCAACGGATTTTAATACAGTTTTTTTAATAGATTGTGAATCAAGAGGAAGGTTTATATGTATGATAACATCGTGATATCGTTAATTATCATTTTTTTCTGCTTAAATTACAGACGTAGGCTAAACCCTATGACATTTATCAAAATAATGTACTAATTTTTATATACTACGTTGACAGTTTTTCTGCAGTATATTTAGTATCAGAATGCACCCGTGCAAAGCCAGGGCGGGTCGCTAGTGTTGCAATAAAGAAATTGACGGACAAGGATAAGTTGTAAATTATAATTGCCCCTTGTCTCATAACGGAACAGATTTGGCTTTTATATCAACCCTACGAAACTTCAGGCTTCACCGTCACGCCCTAAATATCATATGCAACAGATGAGAGTTATTCAATTTACATGTGAATGCAAATTTTCCTGTCACTTAAACGCGGAGAAATAAACTTGTAACATGTGAAAATATCTACAAACAGATAGATCGAAAGACGTGGGGATATTTTTTTTAAATATGACGTCGCGTAGGTCATAGAAACTAGCAAGATTTGATAACTGTCCGTCTGATAAATGAGACGGGTAAAGATAGACTACAAACAGGTCGGGGACAACGGAATATTTTTAATTGAGCCTACAATTTAGTAGCGAATTAAAACTAAAAAAAAAATAAAATTTTAGATTTATTTTTAAAATCGTAAATTTAAATCATGCTGTAAAATTTTAGTACCTACTGAGGGTAGACTAGAGTACCTATCCATACAATAAACGTTAAATTTCGGTTAATAAATGTTAAAATTAATGGTTGCGTTTGATTTATGCGATATAGTCGCTTTAAACGTGTGTCTATTGTCTAACATTTTTCCTAATTTTTGCAAACTCAAAATTGCTAAAAATAAAAAAAAAACAAAATTGAATCTTCATTCTAATAAACTTATTACAAGTTTTTTTTAAATCGTCGTAATTTGTGATCGCTAATGAATGTTGTATTTTCATTTAAAATATTCCATTCTTCCCTACGTTGTATTACTAGAACATATTGTATATTAGAATGAAGTTTAAATAAATTATGCAATGCAGAATTTCACATTAATTATATTTACACTGTAACCAGATAAGTCACTGCTCTAAGGCTTTAATCGTGTAAATAGCAAGTATCGTGGAAATTAAACATCGTTTCGAGCTAAATTCAATTACTCATATGTATACTACACATCGAAGTGATCAAATGAATAGGTTAAAAATGGTATACGCGTCCTTTCAGTTAATTAAAACATTTTCAGGAACAAATTTCATTTAGATTTAAAAGAATACTCACAAGTACGAAAAAGATAAATGATGTCAAATAGTTTTATGGTAAATTGTAAGAAAGATTATCAAGGATCTCGATTCTATTAATTAGTGATAGTCGAAAAATGTAACATTTGTTAGTTTAGCTTATATATAGACTATCTATTCCGTTTTGCTTCGCTCCCAAAGCCCAATTATATGTTTCTAATTGTGAAAGATTTTTTAAATCGGTCCCGTAGTTTTTGTGAGAAGAAATTGTTAACATACATGCAGAAACACAAATGATTTCCCTTTATTATATAAATATAGATAGCTGTTATCGCATAATGAATTATTCTTCCAATTTATTTCAAGTTGTTACATTGATTTCCCTCTTAATTAAAAAGTTTTAGATATCTCCGTAATTTGAACTTTCAATAAAGCTTTCGCTAAAGCTTGTTTAAATTGCTTTAACAAAAAACATTAAGGCTTATCAAAAACAATTAAAACGAAAATCGAGATACATTTCTTTATTTTGTAGTACAACAAATATTACCTATGTTTTTTATATACAATGTTTAAGAATGCTTATTTCCCTTATTATTAACTTTATATTAGACATACCTATATGAGAATATTTACAAGTCTAAAAATATGAATATTTCTTTCGTAATGTAATTATAATTGTATGTACATTATACATTTCTAGCTTATTATTACATTCTAAAAACACAGTTATACGTTATTTAAATAATAAATGGGTCATTGTGATTATTAAACTTATCGATAACACAAACGGCAATCATGTTAATGATAGCCCTTATGTCCACATTATTTACAAAGACAATATTCAAATAGTTTTCCAATTTTTCTTTCGTTGTCTGCACGTTGAATACGTGGTATACGTGAATATCCACTAACGACCGTTTTCAATCTATCTTTTGTTTTGCCCAAAAAGTTCCATCTATTTGAATTTTTTTTTATTTCAATGTCCTATTGACGGATAGCTTTGCTATGAATATACTTTTGTATATCTAACGTCATTATAATCTGAGATAACAATCTATCCATAATCATTTATGTCGTATTATTAAAAACAGCCGTTAGTGAATGACTTATTGAATGTATACTAAAATTTGCTCCTTTGTTTTGCACACATATATTTTGGTTATTGTAAAATCGATCTCAGCCTAGTATATCTACAATGTTTGTGTAGTTATTGAAATTATTAACAAATAATGTCGTAACTTTAATTTTATATACAGCACATTCATTAAATTTGTATTTTTTAGACAAATTTTAGCGAACAAGGGACGAACTTTAAGCCGTTTTTGAAACAAATACTTATAAGGCTCCTTTAAGATTGATATCGAGGATTGACTCATTTGGTATCTTTATTTTAATTCAATTATTTATTTGATATTTAATAATAGCATAGTTCAATAATATTTAAGTAGAAAAAAGCAAACGAAATGTCATACCAAATGAAATTTTTTTGAAATTACATTCCGGTGGTCTCTTAAAGTGGCTATCCAGTTGCCATCGTAGAAAATGTAATGGAAAACGACTCATATTATATAAGTCTTTTTCCATTACATTTAATATTTTGTATCTCCTAATTTTTATATTTTGTAGAAAAGGAATGTTACCCACAAATACAAATAGAGAGACTATATCGGTAAATATTACAGGTGAATGAGCGAAATTGAAAATGTAATACCTTTTCTAAATTGACGTTGTATTTTGAAAATTGTATTTAGCAGTTTTGCCTATACACTAAATATTACATGTGCGATTAAATGAAAGTTTACTGTTCTTACACAGTTTCTAAATAAGATAACATTATTTACATTGAATATAAAAATGTACATTAGGATGTTTACCGATAGCGAAAATTGGGGATAAACTAATCCTTATCCTAAATATAGCAGATACAACATGACTGATTTATGTTTTCCTACAGTGACTTTGACGGCGTCATACGGCTTACCTTTTAATCCACAACACTGTTTCTATACACGTAAATGGATGTAACATTTCCTTATACTATATTCGTAAGCATATTTCCTCCATATGTTTTCATTCACCGCTAATAAAGGAAAATTGTAAAGGTGCGTTCGCAAAAATAAATAACAATTAACAATTAAATATCCCACGCGTATCCTGTCCCAAATCTCGACGAAAGGGATTTATAAACCTCGCTTCTGTAATAAGCTTAAACGTTATTCACCAAAAAGGTTTCATACATATTATCAGGAACAAGGCATCTGCATAACAAACACTCCGTAAGAGCACTGCCGAGTGGGCACTATGCAAATTTATTTCTATATCAACCCTGCTTTGTTACATCTAGGAATTTACGAGCGTCCCAAAAATTTTAGTAATATCGTGAACTTTCTAGACTTATATGACCTAGTTTTGGAATTATAGCTTAACGTTATATAAAACACAAACAATTTGCTTATAATTAATGTGGTAATGCATCAACACATAACGTCTGTCAACTTTATCAAAGTTGTGGAATATCTTGGTTCTTGGCATCTAAGTCGGCACGTTTCACAGACGATCTTTAGGATTCCAAATTCGCTTACGTAATCCTCATACGTATGTAGTTTGCAGTTCAGTATGAGAGCTCGCACGAGGCTGCGACCCACACTGGGCTCTTATGATTTGTCTGAATGTCGTTCTAAATTGTTTTGACATGGAGCAATAGAGAATGAAATTGATGGCGCCGTTTAAGAGAGCCAACGCGTCCATCAACTCGCCGAATAAGTCGTAGCATTGTTTGAAGAAACAACGCCCTAGCATGCCGCTCATAAGACCTGAAACAAAGAGTTCTTTCTTTTACCATTACTTCGATACTACAATTCTTTATTGTGATAAAATAATTGATATAATGTGGAAATGAAACAGCAAGTACTATATGTAAAAAGCAGGCAAATGAAAAAGATATAAAAAAAATTGGAACGAGGTGATGTATTGAAACTAGACAACGTCAATCTCTTTGTGTATAAACGATCTCACAATTTATAACAGACAATTTTCTTTATTCATAGAACCGTCTCCCCTCACAACCATTTTGTTTGAAACTCCATACTTCATCGTAATATCCAATTATCATGCCTAGCGTGTTTTAACGACACGATATGTCTCCATAAAAGGCATTCACGATCAATGCATAATGCACAGATTTATCAGAACAACGATGCAATCAAATATTCTGATGCCATTGATTTTACTATAGAGAAGGCTGGACTGCTGCAGTATGACAGTGACGAATCGGCACACATTACTTACCAAGAAATGAAAACATAAGCCGCTTCATTCAGTAATGCATTACTTCATGCTTCGGCGTAAAATGATGACTTTACATTTGACATTTTCTAGATAAGGCGCCTACTAGACCAAATTAATTTTGAGTCAATTATATTAAAGCATAATCTAAAATCGTATTCCTTTGATTATTATAGTTTTGTAGCAAATAATTGAGAAACGGCTTTCTCAAATCAACTTTGATTCCTACGCAATTCTAAAGCAATTGACGTGTGTATTGAACTGGCTTACATATTATGTGAATATGTGTTTGCGGAGAAAATGTCGTTAAAATTTTCTATTTTGTTATTTATTATATCGTTCTTACCTAAAATCCCTTGCGGAAATTCAGTTAAAAGAAATAGCAGCAACACAGCGACCAACATTCTCGTCGTCCTATCCGTGCGTCGCTCAGCCTTTGAGCGTTTCGTGGATTTCCTTGTGAACACATTCCCGTTGCCATTGACAACCGTGGGGGCTGGGCACGCGTTGTATCCTTTCAGGGCCTTCTTCCTATTATTAGCTCGGTATAGTACTCGGATAAGCCACGCACTAATCACTGTCAGGATGACGCAGGGGAGCAACTTTATCACCACGGCGTGGACCCAGAAATTGATCTGATAGAGTCGACCGTCGTAATTCGAATCTACGAAGTACACTTTGGACGGCCGATGGTCGATTGCGTAGTCTTGGTGGATGGTAAACACCTGAAATTAAATTGTTTGAATTCAATTATAATTTAACAAAATGCTAAGCTAATATTGTTAGATGCGAAAGTATGTGAGGATGTATGTATATTTGTTACTCTTTCACGCTAAAAATACTGAACCGATTTTTATGAAACTTGGTATACATATAGGTAAAGGTTCGAAAAAAACATATACGCTGTTTTTCATCCCGGAGTTGACACGGGTGAAGTCATGGAACGCGGCCTAGTATGTTCATAAATCTTATTATCTACATGATGTGAGGAGTATACGTTTTCTTTCTTTGAAATCGTTCTGGAAACCGCTTAAAAGATTATGAATCTCAAAAGAGTATTTTTGATGAAATACAAATACCTAGAAGTGAAATAAACCTTTTCTATACCTACCATTGAAGCTCTATAATCTCTTAAATGAAATATGTCCTTAAGACTCGCGTGAACCTTACTTCTAATGTATTTTCATTAGATTTTACTTTTTACACTGATGAAAATATAAAAAATAATTTTCGTTCATATTTCATAACTCGTATTTTTAAAATTTTAAGTTTAAAAGCGCTTACCAATAAATTCAGTTTTCATTATTTAAGCGAGTTTTCAGTGAGTAATTTACCAGAAATTCACGGAAAAGCACTCATAGTTTTTAATTAAACCGTACAAGAGTGTTTGGATGGTAGCCACCGGTAGATCGATTCATTTAAGGTGCGATTGCTTGGCCTTGGCCGATAAAACTCCCAATAATTGTTTTGCCCCACCTGTTTCTTTTATTCATTGATCAACTAATTCAATTAAAGATTCGTGGCAATTATTAATAAATATTCAAAGCGCATTACTATTAATTAAGAACTGTATCACGCGAATATACTCGGGGAATGAAAGAAGTTTGATATTTTACAAAATATATGAAAACTCGCGAATTTTAAATCTGCAATCAACAACGTCTTATATAAACGGAAATACATCAACAGCGTTACAGTCTATATTTATAGAAAAAGCATCAAATGGTTAGGGATTACATTAATTAGAAACCACACAAACTGCATCCGTTACTATAAATACCCTTTACCGATCGAAACCTTTGTGCCCTACGGCTTGAACGGAGCATGAATACACAATCCCCTACCAAGTGGGAGTTAATCTGGTTCTCAGAGCAGAATAGTGTGTAATTGCTTGTTAACCCGAAGGAAAAGTTAGCGTCTAGGAACAGGAATTAGGTTAACTACAGTATGATTAAATGCTTGCATGGGTCTTTAAACTGAAAATTAATTTTATACTAAGTGTAGGCTCAAACGTTCTGGTATATTAATTTTGCACTATGTTTCCAAAAAAATTACAAAAAATCAGGGCATTTTTTGCACGAAAAACCATCAAATAATTAAACTGAGTTACTGGCTGTTTTAAATTAATTACTGGCTTAAATTCATGTTCACCAATATAGACTATACAGCGAAGGTATTAAACATCGTTTTCGCTTATTAAATTTTTGGTAAAAATCCTTTTAAATAACACAAAAAAGCAGCAATCTTTTATTTTATGTTTCACTTTTCAAGTTTTGGTCATCTAGTTAAATGTATAGTAGTGACCAGAAAAGAATAGTGTGCACTTTTATATATAGAGTAGGTCTCTATAATTACTTAAAAAGTAAAAACCTAACCTAAACTAACAAGGATATACAGAATGAGCAAAACACCAAACGCGAAGTACAAAAACACCTTGAAAAGTAATATTATCTTGTTTACATCTATGTAAAATGATCTACTTTTGATGTTTGGTGCTTTGCCTTTTTCTGCTTATTACACGCTTGAATAAATCTTCTTTGTTTCATTAAAATTTTTATACCCGTAAATAGAACCTTCATGCCTGAATTTATTTTTATTTCAATAGAATGCTTTGTTCTTTTTAGACGAAAAGCGATCTTTTCAGTTTTGGGAATAATTATTAGGCACTTTATTTTTGGTTGTTAAGTGTTCACGGCAATATTTGAAGACGTACCTATTCAACCATTAAATATTTTAACTAGCTATGCCCCGCGACATTCGCGTTTACCTTAGTATTCGTTACTTTTTTTTCATAATATTAGTGTAATAAAGATATGGAACATTACATTGTACATCAAAAAGGTAATTCATTGCATGAATTATTTACACAATGTTTCGTTAAGGTTGCATGCGTTATAAGCATTCCTGAAATTATTCTTATCTTACGGTTTTATTTTATCAGTAAATATGTTGTATTAAAATGTGTTTCAAGAATTTAGGATGCAGAATTTACCTTACATTTTGTTATACCACCGTTAAAATGTAAAGAGAACAACGCATTAATGTCAAATTCGGTCAACAGTTCTTCTACTTTCATCTAAATGCGAATTTTGAGATAAGTAGGTATATCAATTTTACAAGTAGAAAATATAGATATAATTCTCCATTTACATTCCAATATTAATAATAGAATACTTACAAAATAGGATGGAATGCAGAGAATTGGCGGCAACAGGAAACTGATGGCGATGGCCAGCGAGCACCGCCGGTCGGTGCAAAGCGACGGACCGTGCGATGGATATCTGAAAGCCAATGAATTTTCTTCATTTTATGGTAATTAATCAAAGCTAAGGAATAAACTTAGTCACTGAAGTTTCGTTCAAGCGAATGTCAAGACTGAGAACTTAATTTGTACCGAAATATTGTGTTATCCTCAAAACTTCTTAAACTTCCCGCTAAGTTTAGTCTTGAAGAATTTTCTAGACCATTTTCAAAGAATAGTATTGATAAAATTTGATGTTAAGAAAATAATAAAAGTTCAAAACTCATTTTACGATTTAACTTTGCTTCAATTATCGTCGTTAAAAAATAATGGAGACATTGAAGTAACATTTGTTTTAATTTCAAGAAAAAGTAAATTCAAGTCAAACAGAAATCTGCACCTCCAATGCGGCGGCGACGTGCTTACAATATTAATCGAGTTCAGAATAAAGCCTCAGAAGTTAAGAAATTAAATTCAACAATTAAATTTAATTTATTTAACGTTCCCGGCATACTGCATTACATTTATTTCCCAAAGGAAATACGTTACAATTTCATAGGATACAAGAAGAATTGCGAAAATATGCTCATTTTCGTTATAAATGTGAACACGTTACAAATTATGGTAATTTTCTGATATATTTTACAATAAGGATGCTTGGATAAAGAAAAAAATTCAGCTGTGAAAATGTAAATTAAAAATTCAATATAAATTTGATATATTGGAAACTAGTATTCCCTAATAAATTAAATCAATATTTTTACGAAATATTAACATGCAGCCTTTTAGTGCAATATATAGCTATAAATTAATTCATTCCTACATGTTTCCTACGCTTTAAATCTATTTCTATCATCATCATACCCACGCATCATCCGATATTACCTGACAAAGACCGATTAATTATTTATCTATTAATACAATGTGTCCCTGTTATATAATAGCTCTGTGATATCAAACTCTTCCGCACTGATCCTGTAAACCGATAACCTTTAACCATCGAACAACATAAATATCTGATAAGCTACCAAATTGTATGTAAAAAGTTCTTTTTCAGTTTAATTTAGCCTACCATTTACCACAGGGTTGTGCGCTTACAAACTACAAAACACAATTTATAGCTGTTACGTGAAGTTTTACAAGTCACGGTTTGAATGTAAATTAAGTCAAAATATTTGTAACTTCTCTTTTGCTCGCTATATGAGACATATTGGATAATATTTTTTATTGATCAAAGAAAGTCGCGATCTAAAAATATCTTATTTGGTTACGCTAACTAAAACTTGTCATATTTTGTTTTTCATTCTCAAGAACATACTACAATATAATATTCTTATTTTGCTCGCTCTTTTAAAGTAAATATCAAGTAGGTAGCGTCCGTCCTTCCCACTATATGTCATTCAGAATGTAATAAGGATCAAGGTGTCACTCTGGAGTTTATTTATCTTTTTAAAAGACATGTGTATTGTTCACACAATCAATCATTTATTTTTATACAAATAATATTATACACACATTTATTTTAGTAACCAATTGTTTGGAACTTTGGAATATTGACTCTAGTGAAAGTTGATGATATTTGTTTTCTATTAAATCTCATGTAAAAAATATTTTTTATTACCGATGCTCCCACCAAATGTCCTATTCTTGAACAGGAACTAATTAATTTCAATGATATAAATAGTCCTTGTATTTATTAATAATTGCCGAATATTTTTTTTCGCAAACAATAATCGATAAAATATTGAGTGTTGCAGTCATCATAATAGATGAATACAAGTCTTTCTATTCTCTAGTCTGTGATTCAAGTATATAATTTATTTTAATTTGATATATATTTATATCCAAATTGATCATTAACCCATAACGATATAAAAACTCACTTGATAGCAATATACCGCCAGATCGCCAGTGATAGTGTGAGCAAAATGGATGCGGTGTGCAGGATCTGCGTAAAGTGCATGTGGAACAGCATGTAGACCGCCCAGGAGTACGGCCGCTCCTCTTGACCGGGGAAGAGCTGTAACAATGTTTGTTTTATTACTTTAATCATATCAAATTAATATTAATTCTCAAACTTCAAACTAGGCAAGACTATATCTTGGACTAGAGAAATAACTTAAGACGTAGACGTAACTAGACGTAGATAATGGAGGATAGAATTACAAATATGTCTATGTCCGTTTTTGAAATAGATTCAAGAGTATTTGTGCTTACTAAAGTAGAAGTTTCTAATAATATTTATATCTAATGAAAGTGATATATTATCCGTCAATAATAGTATTTATGTTGAATATATGTAGTACATTAATTTAAAAAAATTGTCAAGGCATGTTGGGATGCAAGAATAAAGACCTTAATAATTAACTGTGATCCTATCACGGAGATAAAATGTTAGGTTAATAAAAAGAAAGGTTTTAATTGTCTATAGAAAGAACTAACCAATAAATGGAGAATCTTTTTGACTCTCTGATAAGTTCTTCTATTTCCCTAAACTATCTTTCCGTTGTCAATTATATTCGGTGAAGTTGTTTTTAAAATAATTGTAAAGTAGTAAGATTAGAATCACGGGTAAAGTAAGTAAAGTTTTTTATCTATTATAGGAGGATATGCGGAGTCCATTCCTATATTAAAATTTGTATTTCATAGAAATAGAAAGGATTTTGTATTTTTAACTTTTACATATCTACTCAATAACTGCGTGTATATCAGGCAATCACATAAGCTTTCTTTTTTGAAGTCGTTTAAAAGCCATGGTCAAAGGATTATAATGTCTACCACCGTGGAACAGAGGTTTGATTTGTTTGACGTAACGTGAGATAGGATAGACCTTGTTAAAAACGTTGACACATTTTTACTTTATGTTACATCGGGTGCTCATATCAAGGTTTTTCATTTATTTTAATAGAACAAAGGAAAATACACTCAATATAAATAATGTTATACGGAGACTTGGTATTTTCGTAAAAGCGTCTTTTGTGTTATTTCATTATCTAGTTTGTTAAAATACAATATATGACTTTATGAAAATAAAATTATATTCCCTTAGGATATTTAAAACTTTAAGGTTTTAAGAAGCACTTGCTTGATATTTGTATTTATAGAAATGCAATCTAAACATGAATATCAACAAATTTTTACTTTGTTGATATTCTTAAAACCTTGAAGTTTCAATTAAAAATTTATTATATGTATTCATCTCAACTGATTTTTTTGTTTAATCAAATGTATTCTTGCTGTGTGACACACGTGTTAACTGAATCAACGCTGATTTATTTCCCCGGTGCTGTCGTACAAATTTTGATACCAATCTATATCGACATATTATTTTGCAATCATAATTTTATATGATGCATAGCGTAGTACAAAGTAATTTTACTTATTGACTATTGGAACCGTCTATTTTTTAAATAACTTTAGTGTCAATTTATAACTCAAAAGGCTGGTTTTCACCATGACCTCTACATAAGAAAAAGAGTATAATTCTAGCATTAAAGGAGTAGATAATAGTATCTACTCCTAACTAGTTATAGCATCGACAAAAAGTTCAAATTAAACAAAATACTTTTTACCAATTTTTAGCCCCTAGCACAAGGGAAGGCAATTCAAAATGTTTACATTAGGTTTTGTTAGCTATATTTATTAATTAGCTATTGCACGCGGCTTCGCTCCCGTAGCTTAATATTATTTAGCCTATAGAAATCTATCTAACAAAAAAATTTTTTATCAAACCGGACCAAACACCCAAAAATCTAGTATTTTCTTGTATTTATTTTAACGCGAGTACTTTACATATTAATTAAATAAAAAAAACAGAGTTATATTAGTATAGATCACGTACCAAGTACCGGTATATAGCAAAAGGAACGTATTCCAGCATCACGAAGACATCAGCCACGGCAAGCCACTTCAGCAGGCGGTTGATGGGAGCGCCGGCCAGGTCGCGCCGCGTCAGCACCGCTACGTTCAGCGTGTTTGCGAGACTCCCGAAGAGGCATATCTGTAACAATACGTTTATAATGATCCAGTTCAAGTGTATTTTTGTGTTATACGATCAGTAAACACCGCTACTATACTAATATGTGACACATAAGTCCGAATGTGTCGTGATTTTGGGTCTTAAGAAAGGATAATAAAGTCATAATTATAGAAAACAAGATGTATAGGTATGTTACGTTTTATTAAGTGAGAAGAAACGAATGAAACCACTATTAATAAAATCTTCAGGTGGAGAAATTAAAGACATCCTTCCTACTTCTAGTAAGTAGATTATTAAGGACCCGTGGTTTACGTTCATTAACTTTAAGAACAGTGTCACATAAAATTTAAATTGAGGCCATGATACATAGTAATACTCTGATTGCATGTAACTTACGTGTGGCTGAGTATTTAATTTGCATACCAATGTGCCAATTATGGTTCCATTTAAAAGTCCAGCGCAGCTTTCGCACGCTTTTACATATAAATGACATTTATAATTAATAACATACTCTTTTTATGAGCGCGAATGATCAACCCTAATCCTTATCTAAATAGCAATTAATATGGCATAATTACTTATGTCTACACAAGTGTAGCTAATGTAGGCACTAACAAGCTTTCAAACCAAGCTGAACTGTTTTCTATCCAGATCTCACTCAACAAAGAAGCTCATTTAAATATTCAGATAAAGCTGTCTTCGTCCGCTAGAATTGACGCGTATTTACATAAACAGAACTAAGAGAAATTAGCTGCAATGTTAATATACTCACTAGAAGACTGACGTATCCGTGTATATTATTGTAGGCCAGAATCAAATCCCTGAATTCTCCGGAGCAATAATCCGATTGATCGCATTCTTTAACCACAGATATATTGTATTTGTTTCGCAAATTTTCTAGAACTCGCAGGAATTCGCCGATGTTATTGCTTTGGTTCGTTCCCTTTAGTTTTAGGAGGGATATCAGTTTTGTATCTTCTAGGATACCATAGCTGTCGTTTGATCCAGTGTAGCTTATATTGCCGTACTTATGTCGCATGTCATCGTCCGCTAACATCGTTGATTCCTTCGTATCTAGTTGGACATGGGTAAACTTTTCAATCAGTATTTTACATTGTCCAGTGTAAATTCAATTGGGATGGACGTGTCTTCATTGTCAGTATTCTGAAACAATGAACATTCTGTAAACATGAGTAGTATAAAAGATTGAATTCTGCTTGTACTATTTGTATCGTCAGTCGTCACTCATTGTAAAAGACCGCAAGAGAATTAAAGTTAATAAATCACTTTGAGTCTAGTCCATTCATGAGTGCTGAATACGCCCGCTTAGTTGCATTCGTGAAATAAAGAGTTAGATGAAAGAGACTGGATTGATTGGTTATTAAAAGAATTATTTTTAATTCTGTCCTAACATTCCACTAAATAGACGAAGCCTTCGACCGAAAAGCTTATTTGTTAAGCTGATTCTGAAGCCGTGAATATTATATTTCTAAGACGAGCACATTGCAAGAAAATATATGAAACCTAGGGAATGATAATCCGAGCTTGGTTTGTTCGCCAACTTTTGAGAGTCCGATTACAAAATCGCTCAAGCCTAAGAAAATCTTCATGTTTGCAATATGAGAAATAATAGGAAAGTAGAACAATGGATTCTTAATATGAAAGCTAATATTAAAGACATATAATTTAATATAATAATATTGAGCACTTCAGAAGGTAATTTAATATTAATGGCTAATTAAGCTTAACGAGCGGGAAAATTAGTATAAATCTAGTACTTTAAATTTATAGTCTAAAACTAATTGTCCTTAAAAGGACTTATTACAATTTAATTTCTATTGAAATTTCTATAGAATAGAATGTTTGAAATTCTACTAAAAAGTGATTAAAAATATTATATATTGTTGATACCTATATAAACAAATGTTATTGCATATGTAACAGTACATATACAACTGTAATCATAATGATCGAATGATTAATTAGAGAATGCTTGCAAAAAACTCGTTAGGTCCATTAATTTAGAAGTATAATATATTTTATTCCCTTACAAACAGACATTAACGACAACATAATAAAACACATATTATTTTATTACTACTCTACCCTCAATAAATCTTAAACACAATATCTGATTTCTCGAAGGTACAAATTAGATAAAAAGGGTGTTCCAATTTTTTGCAACGTTATGATTAAGTCAATGAAATTACTAGCTGTGCCTCTCGGTTTCACACGAGTTTATTACTGCAAGATAACTAATCTTAAAGTAAAGATATTAGTATCCTTACTTTAATAGTACTGCAACCTCATCAAATGCCATCATAATCAGAAGTATTTTCTTCCATTCAGACAATAACTAATGCAATATCAGTTGATTAACAATAGAAGCATGAGGCGTCACCGTTGCATAGTTTTTACATTTCTTTGCCAAAGTTATTCAATATAGTTTTATAACTTTATTTTTACATATAAAAAAAATATTCTTATCAGTGTAATTTTGAGATAAATTAAACAAGTCATATAAAGGTTGAATTTTTTTAGGCCACAAATATTTTTACTGCGTGGATATAAAAATATTCCGTCCAAAATAATCCAATTTGGCGCTTATTGCCTAAACTAGAGCTATTTTTATTTATTTTGTTTATCTGACCTTAATTGTACGACTGTAATACTTATACAGACAGATCACGTTCACTTCGAAAAATATCTGCCTTAACAAAACATACATATTTTGATGTTACGAAAGCATCGTTTATTTTGGGACTCTAGAAAGAACTTTATGAGATATGAAATATAAACGAATATGTTTAATTTTACTCGAGAACTAGCTGTACCCCAGGGCTTCACCTGCGTATATCTGCTTTTCCCGTTCCCGTGGGACTTGATCAAAATCATTTCTTAGCGGATGTCTACATCAAAACATCTACCTTCATGCCAAATTACAGTCCGATCAGTGGTTTGGGCCGTGTGTTGGTAGATCACTATGTCAGTCAGTCAGTCAATTACCTTTGAGTTTTTTTATATAGATATTCGTCGAAGTAATGAAAGAATGAGTGTAAGTAAATATAATATAATCTGACTGGAAATTTATTTTTCAAGCATCGACGAGTAAAATTTCGTCTGTTGGTAAATTGATTCTAAATACAACATACACATTTCATACTTCCAGATATAAATTCAGTAAAATCTCTCAGCATTACTTTATTTACTGACTATTATAATAATATTTAAAAATACAGTGCTGCAGTACAAGATCTTTTACAAATATTTTTAATTACAATATTAACTTAAAAAATTTGATTTAATTTGGCATATCAACTGGATTCAGGAATATATCTCTCTATCTCTTTTTTTGTCTCCACATAAAGTTATGAAATCCATTGTAAATATAGATGATTTGAATTGAAAAATATAAATCACAAGTTGTTTATCGTGTTTCATTGCTGAGTGCAGCACATTTAAATTGAAATGCTTTATATGTTTTCTCGAAGAAAGAAAAGGAATCCTGGCTCCGTCGCTATTTTAACGGACAAAAGATGTCAAACAATGAAACGCTTTTCTATTATTTGACATAAATTAAGTGGTTTAAGATTCTTTTAGGTCTTCGCAAGATTGACTTTAGTGGGTGTTTAGTCTAAATCAATAGACCTTGGCTATTCACCCATTCATTTATATCATAAGCAATCTGCTTTTAAAAGCCTATAATTATTATTGTAAGTTATTGCTGTTATACGTGGTTCTTTCTGCTCGTTTTTGGGTATTGCCATGTTTTATGGAATAAAAGTAAATATAAATAATAAAAAAATATAATATAATTCGTACGACTAGCAAAATGCCTGCAGCTCATCATTTCCTTTTTGGAAAACGTATTCATATTATGCGCTTTGTATTTAATGGTTATTTATTTTACATTCATATCCGTCACGAATCGTTATATTGGTAGGATATGTGCAAATAAAACTACAACAAAGTTGGAACTTTATTTTATATCTAAAAACACATTTCAATAAATACCAACAACTAGAATCGAATTTAATGCATTTTTTTGAAAAATAATGATAATTCTTAGACAACCAAATAATTATTTACCCTACACAAAATATTTCCATAATTTTATACATGTTTTTTTAAACAACCTACAGCATTTAATCAAGTAAAATAATGAATAAGCAATAAGTGTCTTTTATTTGGTGTTCTACTGGGACATTGTACTAAATGCAGTAATTTTTTGCAAAAGCTTGCGTTATAGTCCAGTGATTCGATGTAAAATGGCTTTAGTACGGCTATTTCCAATAAGTTGCAGTAGCGATGTTGATACAAGTGTTATTTTCCCGAGAGATATAAGCACTCAATCATGGATATTGTACTTAATGTGGGTGTTATAAATGGGGCGTATTAATGTATCAATAGTATTAATTTAAGAGAAAATACAATTTACTCTTAAATAAAATATATTTTTAATTGTTTTTTGATTAACAGAAAGTCTCGATACCTGTGCGATAGGATAAAATTATGAGGGTTTCATTTCTTTTATTTTTTTGTTACGCTGCCAGCATGAACCGCCTGATACAATAAAATCTCAAAAGAGGGAAGCCTTGTATCAATAAAATGCATACTATAAGTCATAACCAGCAATAAATAGCTCAGAAATACTTCACAGAAAGTTATTAAACGACATGAAGAGCCCGCACGTGTCTTCATCCCTTCGACATGTACATAAATTACTGTTATAATTTATAGACGGCTGTGACGACCGGCAGCTACAGAATTGCTTGCCTCAGCCGTATCAGTTGATTTACAATCTGTATATCATTCAGTATAATCTGTTTCAAAAATCAATGAATTTTTGAGTAGGCCTTGTAGGCTTGGCAAGGAATTCCAGGCTGATATCTACTTTATGATCCAATTTTTAGTACATTTTTAAAGAGTATTCGTTGACGAAATTCTGCTGTTTTTTTTTTGACTTATGAAAATATGACAAAGGTTTTGTGTATTGTTTGACTGAAAAACCAGCAATAGTGCTGCGAACTACATGACACATGTTTTACTAAAGATCCACCAAAAAGTATGAAAATTATAAATTAAATTCGTGTTCGAAAAATTAGTCTCTAAATCGAACCATTTAAATTCCCATTTGGTACGTTAAAATGAACGAATAAGAGTTAAAAGAAAAGCCTTATCGGTACACGGCATGCCATAAAGTCAGTTCAATTCGCCTCAAATAAAATAAAATTAGCTGCTAACCTTTATTTCTCCTACTTAGTACAGAATTGCTGTTGCTACTGTTGAATCGAAATTTAAAAAACGATTATTGGAATTGTTTTTAGATAACCTTTATTTTAAAAACAAAATAATTTTATTGATTATGTTTGTTAGTATTGTATTTTGGATTTGATAGTCGCAACATGTTGAGTTTTTTCGTTCATTTTTGAATAATGTCTTTTTTTTATTCCAAAACCCAATCAGTTAAGCTTTAGAAATAGCATACGACCAAAATTTTATTTCAGCGACACGACGAAACAAAGTCAGACCTACATATTAAGTCGAAAAAAAAACAACGCTGAAAACTAAATAAACACGCGATTATCGACTTCTGAAAGCATTGATTGGGCATTATTTTTATTATCGACCTTGTCACGTTAGAGGTCAGTGAAAACAAATTATTTGTATGCAAATGAAGTTTAGACAAGATTGGTGCGAATGTGCGGTGCGACTCCCCGGCGCCGTTGATTTGACAACACGATCGTCAATTATTATTACTTCGCGAATTATTGACGTAAATACATGATTGACGTTTAATTTTACTTACACTCGAATATGATGAGCCATTTTGCAAGAGTATTTCAATCGACTATTGACGCTTGAGTAGGTACCTGAAACGTCATTAAAAAAGGCGTGTTGTTATAAGGTTACCGTATTAATTTAGTGCAAAAAGGTCAAATATGAAATATCAACGTTTACTACCTAAACTAAATTATAGTTAGTGGGATTTGCATATTTTAAGTTTAAATATTTTTAATCACGTTCATTATTTCCACCAAATAAACAGTTTGATAAAGCTTGCAAAATTGTTTTATGAATATAGTTATCATTAGCATTTGAATACATTCAAAATATACTTTAATTAAAATATACGTCTTGTTCAATTAAATAATGTATAATCTATTCGACTCTATCTCGTTACGTCAATTACAATAGTTATTTCAGGACATCAAGGGTTCAAATATCTTCGTGAATCAATTTCCATTACAAACAGCAGCCCAATTTGTACACATTGCCTCATTAATATTTATCGAGCGTATTTCACTTCAGGGAATCGCGTTTTGATACACTTCATATTGGGTAACCTAAAACTTATACGACAGAAAATATCTATGATAGCCCTATGAAAGATTGGGATGTCAGTTGTGTTAGCAATTTTGCTTTAATAGCTTTATTAATTTGTTTTCTTAATAATGCATTAAAAACTTATTTTCAGTTACCTTAAATAACTGGCCAGCTATTGCAACTTCGACGATTAAAATGCAATCCTACATTGTGATTGGCCAATGCGGATTGCCGCGCTTTTAGACTTGTTTTTGGGCGTGGTAGAAAGAGGATGTAATAATGATAAAAATGTGAGAGCGTAATAAAAGTTATTGAGTATTGTGATAAATGTATTTAATATGTAAAAACATGTTCATTATACGATGTACCACAATAAAATTGTATCAATTTAACAGTTGAAAGAAAGAAAAGAATTCAATATTCTTGCTTTTGACATTGTTCTTGGGAGATGTTAAAGAGATGGGTAAGAATGGGATATATGTGAAAGCAAAGTATATATTTTTAAATTAATTCATCTATTCCAGGACAGGGCAGCTTTTTAATTAAGAGCCACTAACCATAGACACTTTGAATAGCAAAGACAATAAAGCAATACAGATAACATTTTATACGTCATCGTAAAAATAGAATATAAAATAATTGCTTTCGTAGAATATGTGTTAACATGATTAGTTTAGTCGTTAACAATATTAAAAATGAACAAAATCAAGCTAACTTCACTCATAAATGGTATTTTTTTTTAATAGCTACTGATACCATCTAACACTCATATACTAATAGAACTACCCAATTATTATGAACTAGTTGTTCCACGCGACTTTGCTCCCTCAGCATAATATCACGTAGTGAAGATGCGGCTTTCCAATGGTGATAGAATTTAAGTATGTAAACATAAATAAATACAAATGTTTGCTGTTTATAACATTAGTATAGGTGATTAAACCTTAATAAGCTACTTAGCATATTAATTGTGTTCTAATTGCGTAATTAATTATGTACGTTAATATGAATGTGACATAATAACTAAACATTGAAATTGAAATAGTTATATCTACGTTGACAGCTTACATTAAATGTAGTCAGTTGTGAGAACTAATAATAAATATATATTTTTTATAAAAAAAACATTCTTATTAATAGAACGGTCTATTAGAGGGTCTGGTTCATTTTATGTGTAAGAGTCCTGTGTAGCCAATAAACACCAGCAACAAAGTATGTCGGGCCTTGTTACTTTTAAATATATTAGTAGTATATCACAGGAACGAAAAAATCTTTCTTGGATTTGTTCTTATTTCGGAGACTCGGATAAAGTTATATAAATATTGGGGCATATTATGCCCACCTATTAGATAATGTTTACCCTGAAGCAATAACGCTATCTGTTAAATATTTGTATTAGTCCGAATTTTTTCCAAATATTTGACCAAAAATCGTTTCGGAAATCATCTCTAACAATGACATTGAAATTATGAGCAAACTGCGTATTTTTAATGTAATTGCCGTGAATTATTTATGTATGCAATTAAAATAAATTACTGACTGGATTAGATATGCCAACATGTGCGCGGGCTTGGTATCAGGTTACAATTTATGTAAAATCATATGACCTTTTTATTAACGCGGTCAACTACAAGGTAAATAGAACAATATGGTGTTCAAGACAAGATCCTTCGTAAGATAAATATTTTCATTCATTCGATTGGAATATTTTCGTTGGTATTTTTATTACATCATAATTAAACTTTACATCATCGCTTAAATTTTATTTTATTGTTTTTTATCTTTTACAGCATTTCTAATTGTTCGTCAGTCTGTCCGTCTATGTAGTTAACATCTACTCTTTTGTTATACCGTAGCAGGCAATGGAACATGTGGCTCTGCTGCTGTTAAGTGTTCATTTCAGTATCGTAGATGCATTGCTACCTTCAAAGAAGAGATGGTAATTGAAGGAAATTATTAAAGGTGGAAAAACCGAAAAGGAAAAGAGATGAAACAATGAGTATTTTAATATTTAACGCTGATTTTCTGTAAGAGATACAAACTTCCTTCCCGGTACAGGCCAAGTCATGCCAAAGCAATAATCGCTAAACCACTCCTACGTTACACGTCTATCATAATAAATACTTCCCATTTTTATTTTTCTATCTAAAATAGTTTTATTGGAACATCATTAAAGGATCGCAGCGAATTTTCTTAGAAAAATCTCAACCGTAAAAACCTTTCAAAGTATTTAATTTACTATGGAAAGTACTGGCGTTAAAACAAAAAGAAGAAAATACTAAATCACAACCTTTTATAATTTATTAACCTTACATTTAAAAATATAATGAAGGCAATTTTATTTTTTTGGATACACATCCAGTAAAATAAACTTCATCCTGATTGATTTATTATCTTGACTGGAACCTGTTATTCATAAGGAAATTGTAGATCCCTGAAAACTGCTATAAACGTAAATATTATGTCAGAAAATGGTGCATAATTTATAAGCAAGAAGTATCCGGTTGAAACCAGACAAGTGAGCTAAATATAAGCAAATTCTTTATTTGCATCCAAAGATCAAAATAAATTTTAATTTAGTTAGTCCAGACTCCCAATACATCTATACAAGTAACTTATTTTCCTTTTACTCATATCGTTCTTTTTTAATTGATATAACACAAAATCGATAACAAATCTTGCACAATATACCTATTACGTTGATTTTATTTTCCTAACTGAGTATCATCTTAAACAAATGTTACAATAGAAAAAGCTTTTGAAATAAATTCTATGAGGTAACAATATTTTCAAAGACACAATTGTCCCAAGCCTGATTGTTCCTTAATCCGATTAATAAAGAATTGTGGCTGTTTCAACCCCGTTTCACCCTTCATCTAGCATTATTCCATTCATAAATTTGTCGTTTTTCATATTATATTTATTGTGCACGTCTGTTAATCTGTCTATTATTTTCTTTGACTTACTACAAAGAACCTACTTTTTTATTTGGGATAAGCAAATGATTAGTATTGAAGCCCCATTTAATAAACGATTAACTTGTATATTCTTTTTAAAACACAATCCTTCTTGTGTTTATTTTAAATCGACATTTTCCATATTGAATAAATGTCTTTTAACGGAATTGAATGCTTAATAAACCGCGTATAAAATCCGTTTATTTTTATACAACACAATACTTTCATAAAATTATTAACCAAATATTTTGATTTCGCATTGCTTTATCAAATCCCTGGATCTATCACACATAGTATTTTTCACAAGTTTGGACAAAGGTAGGCGTAATTTTGCACAAATGAATTCCTTGTAACCGGCACACGTAGTAATAGCATCATTAGTTCTCACTAGCAGCACTAATTAACCTTTATGTGTATCATACAATAGTCACACATAATCCTTACATAGTCCATTAATAATTGAGTTCATTAATACATCGATTCAATTACACCCCATCAGCTCGAGTGCTCCACAGACCCAAACCCATGGGAGGATATATCGGTCCATGTGTTTCAAATGTAACAAATGTAATTACGGATCCTATTTTAGCAACCCTGATAGCATTGGCAATTAAATTGGTATCGATTATAATACCCAACTTTGATAACAATATATCTGACGCAGAATAGGGATGAAACTCAGAAACCATTAAATTCTCTGGCATGAAGACGAATTCAAACACTACTCAAACTCTTTCGAGTTATTAGGCACCTAATGGTTCAGTTTATGTCACAATCTATAAAAGTGTATAAATTTCCGTGGAAATTCTTGGATATTTTAAATTCAATTATATCCATTTGCAAACTTTTATAACCTTTGTCATAATATTAGTAAGTAGTTCGTAAGATTTTTTAAAGCTTAAATTGGCTTCAGTGCAAGCCAAATAAAGAAAAAATAGTCATAGCAAAGGCGAAAATAACCTAATAATAAAATTTTAAGAATTGGAGCCGAGCATTGCAATATTCGGTCAAGCTCGCACGGTGAAATTACCATGAAGCAGTTTGTAGATCGTAGCTCACAAAGCATATCGTAGCAAAGTAAATATACTCCAAAAATAGAAAGGCCATGTCGATCGCGCATTGTTTTTCTAAATAAATAGCGTGTCAACTACAAGTAAATTGAACACGTTCTTATAACGAGCAAACAATACCCTAGTGCAGAGACGTCATTAAATTGTTATTATTCTGTTATTCCTTTAACAATCGCTCTCAATTTAGAAATTATAATAACCCGGTTCGATATACACAATTAATACACGTATAGCATTTTTTGTTTTAAACATATCAGTAACAGTATTTGCATCTATTAACAGTATTTCATAACGAAATTTTATTTAGATATCGATACTTCTGAATATCTGACAGGCAAATTTTGTGAAAAGCTTTCTGAGTAAAATGTTTATCTGGCTTTCAAAAAAAAGAAGAGGTTCTCAATTGGACCGTATTTTTTGTAATTAGCAATAAATTATTTTATTAACTTTCATGAAACCCTTATGCAATAATATTCAGTCTGCAAACTTCGGATAAAAGGAGGGCTTATTTTAAGCTATAATTTTAAAACAACACGACTTTAAAACAGTTGTTAACATTTACAGTCCAATCCTTTCTCATTCATTGAAATATTGAATTTATTTAAGTTTTGAGTTATCCCTGGCAGCATTTCCGCCATTTGATTTTGTATAGAAGATATAGATGCAATAAAATATTCATTTATCTTATATTATTAATTATATGGTTTAAATATTTAGAGCTCAGAATCAGAACTTTCTTATTCCTAATTCAAATGTGGAGTTAAAGAAAATATTTATACGTAATATCGTATTACTAATAATGTATTCGATGTAAGGTTTAAAGCTTCTGAAATCTACAACAGCCTACGGCCTACAACGTGGCTCGTGTGCCTTCTATACAAAACATCCCCTTATAAATAAAGATTACCAAATTGTTATTTAAAACTAATTAACACATTATTAGCAAAATAATATTTTATGTCGGGAACATTCACGTCCTAATTTACATAATAGTTGCAAAAATTATAACTCAATTTACATTGTTATTGGCTGTTCGCAACTCTTTGATCTGCAAAACGTGTTAAGTTGTCACTTACAATTGTTGCGAACGGAATAATTAATTAAAATGTATTATTTGTTCATTAGCGAATGCAATTAACAACGCTGATTTGAAATTCGTGGGTAATAAAAGTAAAACCAGGAGCGTACTACGCTTTTGGTCCAAGAACAGGATAACGTCGTAAGGCCTGACGGGGAAGCCATGGCAACTCTTTCTGGAAAAAAGACTAAAATTTTAAAAATTTGGAAGCCCACGGGCTTTCGATTTAACTGTTAAACGTATACTATTTCGTAGCATGAAATAAATTACCAATTTTTTTCGAGTTATTTCTTTACTAGCCGTTCCGTACGGCTTCGTTCCCGTAGCATAATGTTATATATAATATAATAGCCTTCTTAGATTTATGTTCTATATAACATAGAAATATTTTTTTCAAATCAAACCAGTTGTTTTTGGGACTAGGTGCGCTTTAAACAATTTATGATTAAACAAACTCTTTAATTTAATAGTACAGTATTGATAAACATTTTCCACTATTTAATATATAAATATTATGACTACTTATGTCACGGAAATAAGAAAAACTAGTGACGTACGAGAAAAAGATTGAAATGTGAAAAAAATCTTATTTTAAAGCCAAGGCGGATCCGATCCCTAACTTTCATTTTCTGGAATTTTATTGGAGAATCCATAAGCTTTATTGACTGTCGCTGTCATCTAATTAAATATTTCAGAGTGATAATAAAAAGGGACTAGAATTAAGTTCGATCCTTTTAACGTTTCTTTAGAGATAAGTATGAAAATTTAATTTAAGTTATTCACTTAATCTATTTTGATTTTTATAAACTTGTTTTTAACGCGCTTCATTCGTAATATTGTTCCATTATCCAGTTATCAAGTATTTTCGGGGTACGATTGCGCTAAATTTATCAAGCCTTTGTAACTATGGTAACAAAGTAATAACTTCCTTGGAGTTGGTTTGATAAAGGACCTGGAGGGCTATAGAAACTTTTCAATTAAGTGCACAAAAAGCTAAAATCATTCAATATATAAAATAGAAATATATAATATAAACACACTTTATTGCAGAAATATATAATTCTATAATATTCTTTTAGAATAATATATTTAAAAGAAAAGTATTAAAACATTGTACCACATGTAAGCACTCTTTATACCCATTAAAATCTACGCTTTATTCTGTTACATGAAACCTATTCGATTTGCGTTGAATAGGCCATTTAATTGAGTACCCATGTCGTTTATATCTAATCTCAATTCCACACATACCAGACCGAATGCCGGGCAAAGAAAGAACACCACTCGTAGGTACTTGTTATATGGGTATTAACGATTATTTCTGCTACATAATATTGTTTTCAAAATTCACAATAGCCATGTAACACAATAGATCGATTGTTACTTGTAGCAAATGTTTTCATATTTGTAACGAATTTAGATTTTTCTTCAACAACAACTTATGTTATACTATGGAAACCTTTTGAAGTAGACCCTTTAAAAACTCATAAGCTATTGACCTTTCCTTGTGTTGTTCACAGAAGAAAATATAAATCGCTCAATACGAAAAGTAAAGAATGACCCTCTACGTTGTATGAAACCGATTACGTAACATATTTTATTTGGAACTTCTTTTACTTATGTCTGAAAACAACTTCAACAAATCTCATCCACTTTTTGAGTGATGTTATGGATAAACAGGACATAAAAACTTTCGGGTTAAGAATTATCCTGTTATTAAATGTATACCTAATTTGTTAAAGGAAAATAATAATTTAGTTAGTATATTAATAAAAAGTTATTATAACAATAATTTTTAAAGTATATTAACATTTTATTAATTGTCTCTCTACTCATGCAGACGGCATGAGTAATCAACTTTTTTATGCCTAAGATTAACAGGGATATTTCAGGATTCAAATAGTAAAAGACTTTCATATAACAATTTCCTATACATATTATACAATTGTACTGATTAAATGCTAACATTATACAGTCTTCATTTTAAAATTGTCTACAAGAATGAGCCAGGTTGCATAAGACCAGTTGTTTAAATAACAACTTGTAAAAGAACCACAACGTCGAAGCACTCACCGTTTGATTGATCCATTGTGTAAAGATAAATGATACATCATGTATATGCAGTGCTCCTATTTCAGAATGGTTGTTAACGTTAAGAAAGGTGGGAAATTTAGTCACTGAGTATAGTGATTAATTAATAATTACATACCAGTATTTCTATGCAATATTAGTGTATTATAAAGAGAGGGGTTTGATTTTTTGTTTGCTTGAATTTAATTGGCGCGACTGCTGGACCAATTTGAAAAATATTATTTTACCAGTGGAAACCTAGATTATCCCTGATGAACACAGGCTATATAACATTATTTATTTATTGCATGGGAGTAAAGCCGCACGCAACAACTAGTCTAACAAAACTGTAAATATTAAGTAAAGTTGTTTTTGTATGAATATGAAAACAGTAAATTCTGCCATTTTTTTACCAATTATAAAATATATTAAAGAAATAAAATAAATAAAAAAATGTTATTTACTACCATTTAAAAACCTAGAATCCTACTAATATTATAAATATAAAATTTTCGATGTTTGGATGTTTGTGTGTTAAACAAGCCGCTGCAGGCTATTGGACGGATTTTTAAATGAAATTTTGTACACTTATAGTTAAATTAGTAAAATATAAAAACTACCCACATAAAGTCTCTTTCGGTGTTTCATACAACCGCATTATTGATTTTGTACCAAAATTCAAGTCAGCAAATAATCACAGTAATCACAGTTAAACCTAATTACGAACCGCATATTATAATCCTCTGTACATATGTACATTAGGTGTTTAAATCATTATTATTTCC
>LQNK01000755.1:114619-131756 GCA_001586405.1 Phoebis sennae
ATATAAAATTTTCGATGTTTGGATGTTTGTGTGTTAAACAAGCCGCTGCAGGCTATTGGACGGATTTTTAAATGAAATTTCGTACACTTATAGTTAAATTAGTAAAATATAAAAACTACCCACATAAAGTCTCTTTCGGTGTTTCATACAACCGCTTTATTGATTTTGTACCAAAATTCAAGTCAGCAAATAATCACAGTAATCACAGTTAAACCTAATTATATCCAAACATACGAACCGCATATTATAATCCTCTGTACATATGTACATCAGGTGTTTAAATCATTATTATTTCCATTGGCTTTGTCGCAAAATTACGTGTTTTGAAGTAGTTTCAAGTACTTAGTGGGATTTCGTACTACTTTATATTATGCATTGCATACGGATATTAGAGTGGTGTAACTATATAGTTATTCTAGCTTAAACTCGCAGCTTCGTTTACTTCAAATTTGGAGTCCAAAGATAAAGGGACCTAAAGTATCTCCTACTGTAGTTAATAGCCTAATTGTTTACGAAACTCCATCAAAATCCCTTTAATAGTTGCGTGATTGACATTTTACATGTACATAAACATCAAAACTTTCACATGTATTTAGGTAAGGCAGTCTACTTGTAAGGTAAGTTTCCAGATTAACTTTTCTTCTCGACTAGAGAAGCATGCGCGAGCCTGTACCTCAACTAATATAAGTTCAAAAGTTTCTGATAAATTTGCCTGATTACTCAATGCTAAAACTAGTAATCGTCTTTTTATATAAATAATAATGTTGTTCACATTGTGTGAATGTTTATAATCCAAATAACATAATAAATTTTGACTACGATTGACGTATGAGCAAAAATATGATTATTTTTTGCACAATAAACAATTTTGAATCACACACGTTAGTCGTACTTGTAATTTTGTAATTGCCTGAAAATGATCATTAAGCTTTTTATTTGTAAGAACAATATTGTACACATTACGTACAAAATGTAAGGGAGAGCTAGAATGAGGTCAACATCGAATTTGGACAATACGAGTAAAAGCTAATGGGATAAAAAAAGATCTTGGGCGAATCTCCGTCTGATCCAATCAACGTTTTATTTCACGCAAGTAAATGAACACCCTTCTGGGCTACATCAAAAATAACGTGCTTTATATTTTTGACATTTCATTTCTTTGACTTATTTATGAATTAATAAACTATTCATTAATAATTATTAACCATTCATACTGAAGCAACAATGTTTTTTAAGTTGAATACATTAAAAACAGTTATTGAAATTACGATCATTATTTTATGAATTATATTTAAACTCAGACTTGTGAGGAATGCAATTCACTTTTAACACTTAACTGAAAATATAAAATCCAAAAAAATTCATTGGTTGGAAATTCATAAGTATGACTTTTTTTTGTTTTAAAATAAATGTTATAATAATATTTATGTCAGCCTTTCTAAGCCATCACAACTAAACCTTTTGAGAGATTTAAAGAGTATAAGGACTAACCTTTTTGTTTAAAATTATTTTTTAAAATAGTTTCAGCCTAAATCAAAATTCCAAATACTGAAAAGGATATCTCTAGTATTAGTCATACAAAATATATCGAGATATTTCTCAACAAAATCTCTATCTAAATATCATTGTCTATTTGTATCTTACTAGCTGTGCCCCACAGCGATGCGTATAACTTCCGTTTCCGTGAGTTTTCCAGGATAAAAAAATCCTATGTGCTTTCTCGGGCTTAAGCAATATTTTTACATAATTTTATCTTAATCGCTTCAGTGGTTTAACCGTGAAGAAGAGACGGCTGCTTTATAATATTATGGATGGATAATAATTATATATAGATAGTATGGATTGAGTTATTTATTTAAGCTCGATAAAACTGAATTAAAGTACAGGCGTATCGAGTCTTTATTTACAGTAATGGTTTTGCTTTTACTCTTAGAAGTAAAGTGGTACTGAAAATGTCAAGCGGTTTTCATTACACCTCGACGTTTCACTCGTCCATTAAAATTTTATGTGTCCGGAAGAATTTATACATTCATTGTTTGTCTTAAAATAGCGAAAGGCCAATCATTAAACCATTTATAGACTTTGAGGTAATGTACAAATACCAAATAACTGCGAATACACTTTTAACTACTTATAAAGCTTGATATTATTCATTGTTTTCATAACTTTTTTCAAAAATATGTCCGCACCCAGCAGTAATACAAATCGGAATCACAAATTATATAAAAACAGTTTTCTTTAGATATTTTATCACACCGTGTAGCACAAGTGAATGTTTACCTAACACAACATAAATATAAACCGCCGAATTTTCACTGTTTACTCAACTCGATAATGGCAAGAAGATAAAAAGAATATTACTTACGGATGTTTACCTCGGAACAATAAGAGCACTGTTTTATCAAAGTAAACTTGGGGGCGTAATTTCTATTTGATGAAGGATTCGTAATAAGTGGAAATACAATTTCATTTAATTTCGCGCGCTCTAGGAGTGGGGCAGCCGACACGACCGCTGTGTTTATACTGAGGTAGGCTAGAGGCCTGTTGCTTTCGGACTGACTAGAAAACATTATATTATCTTTATCGTTTCTTTAACTGTCTTCTGTTTGATGTTCATAAATCATCGCAGACGAGACTGCAGACATTAAACAGAATTCCCTTTTTGATAAGACTTGGGGCGTGCGAGTGTGAATTCGCAGGTAACGAGTCCTTGGACAAAAATATACTGTAGAGAAATATAATAGCGTAAAGCAAAGTGACTTTTGCAATACAAAAACAAAACGTACATCACAATCCGTAAACTTGATACATTATCATTAATTATATCACAGAGCACACCTGTTACGTGAAATTAACATATTAATGGCATCGTGTATTTATAACTTGCAAAAGCACACGTGGAGAAGAAATCACGTTGGGTACAATATTAAGTTATCATTAAAAACAAATACTTTCGCACTATGGTTAATTAATTAGAATAATTCATTTGCGTACGTTTTATTTTAGTTCTAATTGTTAACATTTTTTTTTTATTTCTGTAAGAATAATTATCATACTTTATCTTTCCCGTAAATGATTAAGAAAAGCTAAACATCATGCATAATCTAAATAATAGAAGATACAACACGCCACATATCAAAATTAAAAAGGTATGGCATTGTTCCTTACGATACATAAAGGCTCGACGCATAGAAGATTAAACGAAACACTTCTTGTAATACAAAAATTTCCGGTTAACACCAATTATAACCAATAAAACTATTTTACCCAAACTTATAGTAGATATACCTACGTTTAGAAATATGTAGAAACATAAAAGTAATATTATCCCCAAATAACATTATTAGTAATTGTATAGTAGTAGTTAATACACTATTATTATCCCCAAATTTCTGTGACACTAGATGAAATGAGACTTTACTTTTTATCTCATAATGTTTATTTTAATATTATAAATGCGAAAGTAACTGTCTGTACGTAAACCTCTTCTTCATGCCTTCACTATAGACTGATATAGATGAAATTTTGTATCAAGATAGTTTGAGACCCGAGAAAGGACATAGGATAGTATTTATCCCAAAAATCCCACGGGAGCGGGAAATATACCCGATTGAAGCCGCAGAGCACAGAAATTTATCTATGAGTGTAAAAAGACCTGAACTCAAGCCTACTCATCAACTGAGTCCAAAATTCTGAAACTAAAATTTGCGTTTCTTTTATGACGTCGGCATATCACGTTTACTAATGTATGCTATTTGGAAATCACAAAACTAACATGGGATGATTTAGGTCGCAAGCGTGTGTGATTAATCAGTAATTTCGTATTAGAAAGGGAATATCGGATGACAAATGGTGAGACTGAATTTTATATTTGTCTATTTATAATTTATAATAGATACCTAATAAGTGGCTTTTACTCCGTTTTGTCTGTACATTAATAAAATAGCAAAAGCAAAATCCGTTCACTAGTTGTGGAAATGATATGTACAGAAACATCAAAACTCACAATCATTGAAATTTTCACATTTATAATATAAGGATTCCTGTATTTATGTATACAGTGTGCGTAAGAGGTTAAACACCAACGTTTAGTTCACATCAACCGCCGGTAACTTATGCTAAGTCACGCCAAGGGACTAATTATATGCAGACATTTCCATCGTCTTCATAAAAAATTGGTAAAGATTTTATTAATAGATAGATAAAACATTTATTCACAGAGAAGGTACACAACATACGATTATATAGAAGACATACAAAAAAGAAGAATGGAAAATCCTATTATTATAATAATAATGCGAAAGTTTGTGATGATGTATGTATGTATGTGTGTCTGTAACTCATTCACGCAAAAACTACTGAACCGATTGTGATGAAACTTGGTATTCATTCACTTCTAATCCCGAATTTCCCACGAGATCAGAAGTTATAAAGGTACGCGGGTGAAACCTTGGGTCGTGGCTAGTTTAACAAAATGGAAAATGAGTTTGAAAAACGTTGATGAGATATTTTATTTATATACCTTTTTGTCAGAACGATATGATTATACCAATAATTGGTCCGTCCGCAGCGTACTTTAGTGGTAATGCAAATATGTACAATAATACTTTGAACAACAATAACGAGTGCTAATTTTTCAACGGTTTACTTAACTAGGACAGTTTAGTATAAAATTCATAAGAATACCGCAAACATTCGTATGTCATTGACATATCATATAAGTCTACGAAAGAAGTAATCAATTATTAACAACAAATTAAAACATACACCAAAGCTTCTATGTACAAAATATAGATACAGAAGTCAATTTCGTCTAAGAGTACTTCACTTTTCATACCAACAGCGAAGCTCAGCGGTCGCGCTGGAGTTGCCTAATTGATTTCACAAAAAACTATCGTAGTAAGGGCACTCGTATCTAGTTATTTCATTTATTTTAGAGAATCAAATAGGTACAACGGAAATATAAACTACTAGCTGAACCACGCGGGTACGCTCCCGCAATGTTATATTATATAGCCTATAAAATAAAGCCTATGTTACTCGTGGATAATGTAGCTTTCGAAAGGTGAAAGAATTTTTAAAATCGGTCCAGTAGTTTTTGAGCCCATTCATTAAAACCTAACAAAGAAATATACAAACTAAGTTTTTCTCTTTATAATAATAGTGTACATAGTTTAGCTAAAATTTTATATGGCCTTGTATACCTATCTTTTTCTGGTAATACGTACAATTTAACAGGCTGAGAGTACAGCAATATCCTTTCAATTCATACTCCAAAACTATACTTTTCCCATTACTTACATTATTTTCTGTCAGAACACCATCCTTTATTCTTGAGAGATTCTTTAGTGAGCTAAAGGTTAACAAATACCCTTGACTCTTTTGATGTTACAGTTTCCTGGCAATATGATAAAAAACAAGTCCAAAACTTAGTTGCTTTACCATAAAATTGTTAGATATTCGCCTACGGCGCCACCTACTATTAAACGTATTCGCTTTGTGAGTGACAACTGACAAGGTGCACAACAATTATTTCCGCTAACTCCAAAGGAATAAAATACAGCATGGTGTCACTTATTATACTATGTTACAAAACATATTTTAGCCCGAAATTATTCACCTATTTTTATATTAAAATTATTCACCTATAAACTTTATTATTCACCTATTTGTATTTAACTCTTTAATGCACTATACATTAACATAGTTAAAAAAAGAAAAAAAACGTTGATTACATAATATAGTACATACCTTATCACTTAGTAGTGATCACTACTAGGCAACCGGGCAGAAAGTAATAATTTACAGTAATCTATGAAATTTTCTGATGTGTAGTGTTCATAACTAAATCTAACATGTTACCTACTGGATGTTTGGAGAAGTTCATACAATGCCCATCTCAATATAAGTTGGCGCCATTTATGCGTATAATCGACACCAGTGGTGAAACTTGCGATATTGCTTCTCAACTCGGATGCTAAATTACTAATGTTTGATCTTTGTTTTCAAGTTTCATATATGAATTTAATTGGTGTTAGGGATACTGCATATTGTGGGTTCAATTAGTTAAAACTAAAAGTTTTGTTACTATAAAATAATATAAATTTTATTTCACTTTAATTTCTATTTAAAGCGATTCGGGTATATTAAGGTTCTTTTATATTAAAGAACATTTATTGTTTACAATTTCATGATGAAATTTAGATTGATAATTCGTTATTACCTGTGTAAACATTAACAAATTAATATTATATAGCTATGCCATATTACATCTAGTCATCACATCACATTAAATCTTATTAGCTTTACTCGGTAACTTAATACCAATAACTCACTATGGTTGCTCACAGTCGTGCGTTGAACTGTCTCTACATACGCACGATATCTAAGCTTTTGCATATTAACATCGCGTAGTAATCAACAAAGAACTCAAGTTCATATTTACATAGAATGCACGCCGCGATCCAAACTCACGCGTAATATACACATCAGACACGTATAACAAGTTCCTTTGTCATAAACTTGGGTTATTAATAGAATAGAAATATGCAGTAAAATTGTTAACACGTATAGTGGTATTAAAGGGCAGTTTACACAGACGGAATGTTTTATATAGCTTTACTGGCTTTTATTGGCATTTATTTTAAGTTCGTACGCGTGGACCATGAAAAAGTATTTTATTCTGAATTTCCTTTCCCCCAAATAATGTTGGATTATCAAGGCAACATGATGAGTAATGAACATCTAATTCAATCATTATAATATTCAATCCCTTGGAGAGAATTCCTAATAAATGTATATTATAGTTTTATGTCATATTGATGATACTTATAAAATGTTGATTTTCTTTCGATTTCCACATCATTTACTGCTTGATTGTTAGGTAAATATGCACTGCATATTGACTTTCGTCTCGTACATAAGTATTCCCGCACATAATGTGTATCTCAAATTACCAACTTTATCTTATTCTTAAAACTTTCCCACTAAATATTCAACATATATAAATTAACATTAAAACACTAGATTTAACAATACTCATGTCATTCATTTTCTAATCCCGACTTACATAGCTTGACCCAATAGAACGAGCTATTCTGTGCGCCAATCGAGTCGTCAATATAGGTGTTTAAGTTAATGACAATCCATTAACTGAATTCATATGCATGCAGTGCTCCTCTGTACTTGGCTTAGTTCTTAATTCTACGCCGCCAGCTAAATGTAATTACATTCGGCCAGTGATGTCAAAGTGAGATAAGCACTTCGACGAGAGTAAAGGTCCCTTAAAAGACTAGGGATTACTCTATCTAATAGAAAATGGTGAAGAAAAAGGCTTAGGACTGTTTGTAGTAATCGTTGCTTTAATTTCAGCTTTGTGTAGCATTTCATCTACGGCAGAGCTTTTTCAACATTTGGAGTTATAACGTACTTTGTGTGAAACGTAATCGCATAAAGGTTTTGGTGTTGTTTTCACGTCTTAAAAAACTTTTCCCTTAGCCCAACAACCCAAACGATTTTTCGTTATTTGTCCTCTTTTCTACGGAACATCTGCCATGCTTAAAAATGAATTGTACTAATGCTGGCGCATATATAAAAATACTATCAACAGTCCTACATTTATCGCGAAACAAACACACAAACGCTGACTCTGTCAACACTGACCTCGATCCGTTCTAGTAATATTAGTGCCTATGTATAAACAAGGACGGCTTTTTAATAAAAACTTTCTTAGAAAAATAATCGATATTATTTGTGAGGATAATTACTCGTGGGCGTTGACTGAGCTATCGAACAAGAATCGCGAAAATAATAATGTTTATGGGAGGCACTGGCTCTTGTAATTTTTCGTACGTGGGTCGAGGGAAGTAATTGAGCATAGAAGGTTTGTATGCGCCATACTAAGCACTATAATAATAAATATGCCTTATTCTTAACTACTTCGTCTATATATAGCAATAAGTTAATAAAACAGCATACATCGCTTTAAATTATTATTGTAATTCCTTTCAATGAATAAAAAAAGTAAAATTTATTAATTATTGTATCCCATAAGTGATGGGTAATATTTTAATAACACTGTCATTTTGTTACCTAGTCCGATAATCAGGGCTAGAGTACAATTAAGTTGGGAAGTAGGTGATTTTTTATCTATAGATAAACCTATCTATAAAACTAGTAACACATGTGATAATTTATTGGACATTTTTATGAAATCACGCAAAATACCAACGGTATTTTAATTGAAGGTTCTGTTTTTTTTATTCAATGACATTTAATGGTCAAAAGCAGATTTCATATTCCTCTATAGTCCTAGATTCCGGTTTACTGACCGAACTCACTCCCTCCTTTCCTAACTTGTGCTATACGCTGACCACGGGCTGCCCAGGGCTGTATCTTTGTGGTGATGTAAATTGCATGGCTTTTTGCATGTTGGATTATTCCCACGAACGTCTTCAAAACGACCGGGCTCTTATACGCGTGACCCGATTATTATACATATTAACAACATGATAGGTAAATTTTGAAACTTAAACTATTCCTCCGCCGCAGTTGTCTTTCTTAGAGATAAATGCATATATTTATAAGCTGTGGTAATTTGCTAAGCTAACTTTTGAAAGGAGTACCCCCACATTATCCCACCAGAATTTGTTAAAATAATTACAATAACGTGGCTTTTTCGCATCTATTTCATAATTATGTAATTGGTTTCATTTATTAACAAAATTTAAAGCCCTTTTATCGCCTAGTTGTTAGAGAGTTCTTGTAAAAGGGAGGCTGTAAAATGTTTCGATAGGTAATTAATTAAAGGGTGAGTAAACTTTTGAATAACTCTTGATTAAAATTCATTGACGGTTCATTATGAGAAACTTTTACAAATATGTAGGTACTTATAATTATAATAATTCCATTTAAACATGTATTTATAAATACCTATAAATTTGACTAATATCAATATATACTCGCACATCCTCTGAATTTTTATTAAAATATTTTTTTTTGCTAAAAATAGAATCGACTTCCTTACACTAAAAAGTAGAAAATAACTTTAATTTTATTTGTGTTGAATTCTAAATAACCTTGAACCAAATTGACACTGACACTCTTCTCGTTCGAAAGAATTTTCCAAATCGGTCCATACATGCCGGAGATAAGCAAAAACAAATGTAAAAAATATCGTTGAATTGAGAACCTCCTTCTTTTTTTTAAAGGCGGTTAAAAAGAACACGTTTGTGCTTCTCTTGTAATTTGTAAATATAATATCGCTCACTGAATTCAATAATGATACAGATAAGAAAAGGTTATTTGGGACAACACGTTGTCTATGCATTTATGTTATTTACGTATTACACAAGGCAACAAAATGGAGTCTGAGTTTTAATTAATATTTTTTAATTTTAAGCGTAAAAGAATGAAAAAATTAGTTTGCTTTTGTACATTGTCTAACGAAAACAAAATATTATTTGGTATTTGGTAGAGATAATTTTTATAGAGCTCCTTGCATAAATGATGTTAGGGAAAGGTGAGAGAAGATTTTAGTTGTAAAACAGATAGTTAAAGATATCACGGTAATAATTGCTTGCTTTTATAGAAATATTAAGGCGTTTTGTGTTCTTTATTTGTAATAATACGTATATTTAAATTATAACGTACAAGAAGTTTTGATTTGATATACTACTATGACTACTCTATCTATCTTTAATTTTCTTATGATCTTTCAAGTTTCAAGTGGGATCAACCTGTAAAATTTGGTTAAAATCAGTAAGTAATTTAGAAGTCCATTGCGAACAAAGTACAAACACTGAGGTCTGTGACACGTAATTTATAAATATTGAGATTGAACGATAAAGATAGAGCTTTTCCATAAACAAAAGCAAATTTTTTAAATAAAAATATTTTTTTCTTTTAAATGTAAGGCGAAAGTAATCAAAATCAAACACACAGAACACAGATTCATTTTGTCCAATGTTAATAATGTAAACAGCCATTTAAGAACATATTATACTGATTACTTTCTAGAGATACTTTGGGAAAAGTCGTTTATTTAGTTGTATTTATTTTATTTTTAAATCTGTAATTTTTTTGTTAAAAAATATAGTTATTTAGAAAAATACTCCCAAAAAGTATGGCCATCTATGAGAGCGGTTATGAAGTTCATTGCATAAATTAAGTCTTCATCCTAGTTCTTGGAAAGATCCTAGATGGCGCTGATATAGTAAGATATAAATTTAGTAATAACAGTTCAAATTCTATTAATCTATTAATTTATGAGCTATTTTAGTTCAATTAATGTAAAAATGTAACATCATTTCCAACATTTAATTATTAATGTCAAAAAAATTTGAATCTATTAGTTTTGAAAGGTTGAAATTAAAAAAAATAAATTGTTGTCTATGTCATATTAAAATGGCTGCCTATAGTTATGTCCTGTCGGGATTTTGTATTCTTTGTTTATGTTGAAAAAATGTTTCCCATTTGTATTTTTTGACTTTAATGTGACATAATAAAATGTTAATGGATGTATTAGTTTCGAACATTCTTTTGGATTCATACAAGTGTGTGATTTGACATAAAACAAGTGGTACCAGCCTCACCTTGTAAAGAGAAAATGGGGAACTGTTTTAGTAGTACTGGAGAAAAGGATTCTAAAAACAAAAATGAAAGGGTAAACACTCATGAAGAGGACCCCAGGCAATTTCAAACTCCAGTGCCAACTCCGCCACCGGATCCCATTAGATCTACGGTGAATCAGGGCCCCGATACAAGCGAGGTCGCTCCCACCCGAATTTTTGTTGCCCTTTACGATTACGATGCAAGAACCGACGAAGACCTTAGTTTTAGAAAAGGGGAGCATTTAGAGATTCTTAATGATACACAAGGTGATTGGTGGTTAGCTAGAAGCAAGAAAACTAGACAAGAAGGTTACATTCCCTCGAACTATGTCGCCCGTTTGCAGTCGATAGAGGCCGAGCCGTAAGTAGCCATATAAATATTTTTATGCAATCGTTACAATAGTGAGAGGTTCCTGTGTGATTTCATGTCCTCTGTAGGGTTTATTGATCGTTCATTCAAACATTTTATGTCAGAAATAATTTGTTTTGGTATTGTTAACTACACCACACATTACAAACATAGTACAATGTACTAACATTTCATTGATTTAGATAATTATTTTCATTACATATGACTACAAATAAATAAAACAATCAAAACATGGACCTAGTTAAGTTATTTAGAATTCTGATATGACATTAAAACAGTCTGTTATGATTTTAATAAGTATATATATAACCAATAGATATTAAAAAGGAAACATGAATCATATGAAGTGAAAGCATAACTGGTATGTACACATTACAATGCATTCACACTGTATAGTGTGAATGTAAATAGAAAGGTGAATTTGTTCCAATACAAAATATAATAAATGTTCTTCTCATTACTATTATTTATAGCATTACATTATAGGTTGTCAAAATATAGTCTTTATAAATCCTGTAAGTAATGATATTGAAGCATTCAAAGCGATTATGAAGTAAATATACAGTTTAATTAATTTTCATTGAAATTATAGGAAAGAGCTACTAGCATAGCTATTGATAATTATTATATTGTGCAAGTTAATAGTTAGCAGTAGGATTACATAATTATAATGATAATGAAGATTAATCGAGTATTCTTATGAAATTAACTGATTTCTTTTACATTCAATCGCCTTGTTGGCACATATACCTATTCATATGTTTAATCTTCATGATTTTGTTGTTTTCTTGCGGTTTTATAATACTTCAGTGTCTAGTACGATTAAAGTTATTACTTTTCTTGTGTATCTAAGAATCCTGATATTTACAATTTATCAAATATTTTAGGAAATATTCTAACCTTTTTCCGGTGATATCCAAACTAAATAAAACATAATATGTTCTATTATCATTTTAATATTATTATTTTCATAAATTTTAAGATAATTTTATCAACTTTTGTATGAAAGCCACAAAATTTTATTTGTATTGTATGTGCTAATGTTTATGAATAATGAAAACCATTATTAATATGGAGGAAGTAACAACCAACAGCAGTTATTAATAAACAACTTTCATTCTTTATTAGAAATTTTCTAAGAATCACAGTATAGGCTATTTAAAAATAAATTGCAATCTCTAATATCTATTATTTAAATATAATATTCTCAATTTAAACTAGATATTTTGCATTTATGTGTGAATGTGTTATGATGACCCCAATGTCTCAGCTCAAATAATGATATTATGCTAATGTAGTCAACTCGTCATACTATATCATTATTTTATCTTTTAAAAATTATAGATATGTTAGAGATGGTTTTAACCAATCTGCCAAACCTTTCTAAAGGAAAAAAGGAAAACAAGGGAAATGGGTGGATTTCCTTAGAAAAAAATTTAACACCCACTTTTCTATAGTATTTTAATTATAAGCTGTTCTGCATGCTTTGCTCTTTTAACACAATGTTATATAGTTTATGTCACTCAGTGGAGATGCAGACTTGTTCAAATGGGAAATGAATTTTTAAAATTGGTGGAGTAATTTTTGTATGAAAACATTGTATAAATACAAACAAAAACACAAATGTTTCCTCTTTATAATATCAGTATAGATATATTTATATAAATAGTAATGTACTGTTTCCTGATTGATTTTTTTCCCCCGAATAGCTTCAGTGCCCACTAGGGAGCAGTAGCTCCCTGATCAAAAACCTATGCTTGAAAATTATGATTTTTTGAAGGTAAACAAACACTTATTAGATTTGTCAAATTATATTTAAAAGAATTTTCTTAAGTCAAACTAGATTTTTCTAGTAATCCAAAGAAGGTGGAAATAATGCACTTTTTTGGAAAAAAAATTCTTTGTCACATATTTTCTTAACAGTCATTACTAAATAAGGTGAGCTATAGGTATAATTTTATGAGTTGAGTTCTCCAGATTAACAAGCATTGCTAAAACACTTTCCATTTTGTGTATGGCCTACTATTGCAAACTTGTTATTTACAAAAGTAACTAATTATTAATATTTAAAAGGCGCATGAATGTATCCTAAATCCTAATATATATTTTCTAACCTTATAAATAAATAGACAATTTGAATAAAATTAAGTGTTATAATTAATTTGCAGGCATTCCATTAGTTTAAAAGTTTAAAATATTCAAAGTGTAAATCGCGTTTGCTAATTAATTTTTCCTGTCAACCCACCTAGCCACGCTACGGCGCCAACGCTTTTTAGCTCGCCGGCTATGAATTTTAATCCGCCTACAAATTCTAGGCATTCGATAGGTTATGACACTTATTTAAAACTATCTACACTACGTAAGAAAGCTTTTACTTTTTAAATGTTAACTATTTAATGGCGTAAAAGGCCATTAGTTGGAGCAATATTCACGTCGTATGATTTAAGCAAGTTCTATTACATGCTTTTTCGAAACAAAATATCGCTTTAATCTTTTGTTTAAGACTTTAGTGGTATCGTTTTTGCTCAGAATGTCGGCCTATTACGCGGTTGTTAAACAACAATTGTGATTTATATGTACATCGGAACTGGAAAGTCAGGCGTGACGAATTATGATTTGTAACATATTTAATGTTTGTGTTCGATAAACACGAGCGTCCTCGAATTGCTTCCGTTGGTGATAATACGCTCTGACGGAAAAGCTTTGTCGTCACGGCCTTTGTATCTCGTAAGGTAACCGTTTTGGTGTAAACACTTGAATAACACGCGTATTTGAATGTCTGACGAATATGTTAGTTGCAACTACTGTGAAATCGTCATTCCAAATTCACTGAGCTCTGTGACGATGAAAACATGTTTTTGTAAATTGTATCGATTGACAATTTTTCATGGAGAGTCACGCATGAATAAGCAAGCATATAAAAGTGTTTTTATTCCATACATAGGTCTAAAAAACAAATTTTATAACTCATTACAAAATATAGGAATTGTATCCGTTGTATGCAAAAATTCATGTTAATCTTTCGTATTGAATATTTAGTAAATATAGCGAATAATAGTATCAAAAACACTAGTCATTGTTTGAAAAATATTTTTATAGTCGTAAAACTTACAAAGAAAAATAGCCTGTCTTATAAAATTGCCGTAAGATCTAACGACTTATTACAAAAAAAGTAGAGATGTTAAAGGCCGTTTTCAACTTTCTTCAGTATCATAAACTTTAGGAAGTAATAAAACTTATTTAAATTGGATTGGTGTTTTAAACACTTATTTTACATTCAATTATGCAAGACCTCATACTAATATCTGTATTTAACCAGTCTTTAATTACGTAGTGTGCATAACCAATGTTTCGTAAAATGATTAGATTGCTAATGCTTAAACTCGTAATGTAATTGCTAGACCATAAAAAGAGCTATATTTATAACACTAATTACATGGCCCTTTTTCATTTATACGAGCACTGGTCGCGTCGCAGCACTTGGCTATAATTATTTGTATAGGCGTTATTAATTTCGTGTAGGTGTGAGTAAAACTAGCATGTTTAATATTAAAATCCTTTGCTATTAAGCAATTTTTATTAAAGAACAGCATTTAATGTTAAATGAAAATTATGTACCTGCTACCGTAAATTACATTTTATCACATAATGTAATGAATTTTGTGTGCACATTTGCGCTCTTCCTTTTTATTTTGCGCTTCCGTATATTATCTATTGATTTGTCCTTAACGCGTAAGTTGATACCAGGATTACCTTCAAATAATTAAAATATCGTATTTCGCCGTATACTGCGGAAGGTCAAGGCATAACAAATGCATTTAAGTGTAAAACAAGCCTTTATTTTAAGCCACACCCGGCGTAGGTAAATATAATCCTTTCAACAAACAAAAATGTTCGTTAATTTATGTTTTAAAATAAGTAGGTAGAACAGTTTGATCTACTGTGAAATAAAAAGTGCTAATTTCAATAATAACTTTAGTTATAATAAATGAAAAATAAGAAATTATACCCTACGCGGGTTACTTCAAAATCACGGGCTCTTAGAATATATGTAATTCTGAACCCTTACCTATATGTATATCAAGTTTCAATATAATCGGTTCAGTAGTTATTGCGAGAATATACATCCTAACAAACATTCGCATTTATAATATTAGTATGATTTGTCTTGGAGAATTTGCACGAATGAAAGCCCTATTATTTTATAAGTTATATAAAGATCGCTTATAAAGCACGACCTTTAGGCCGCTAGGCCCAAAGATTAAAGTAAATTTTTACAAACTAAACCGAAATATTAGTCACTTCAATGTATTTTTATTGATTGTTGCAGAAGTATTTGTTACTGTTAAACTATTTGGAATTTTATTGTAAAGGAATACTGAAAAATATTAAAAAGTTTCTGTAATACAGCATCTGAGATGAAAAGGGCCAATCCAATAGACAACTTGCTCTTAGCAATCTATTTCGAAAGTTTAGTAATTTGCAGTAAACTTTATTGCCATGGACTCCTGACCCAAAAATAGAGCCATCGAATGATATTCTAGAGATAAACATCTAGCATTTAAAATAAACAGCCATTTATTTTCCAGATGAATACAAAGAAACCTACATACATAATAATGATCGAATACATAGAAAAATATTTTCTGCTATCTAGCATACGTAACATATGTTTCTAATTCTAATATCTAAATTCTTAGTACTCATAAAACCACAATTTTAATCTTTCAACATTTTTCATTAACTAGATGTTCCTATTGTTTCGCCGTACCATACTCTATATATTACAGTAATATTTTTTCAAATTGGACCGATAGTTACAAAGGAACGAACACACTCTTCGGCTTTGTTATTAGTATTATAGAAGTACACATTTTTTTTTTACAAAATAGCTATGGCCAGGTATTGTTAACCTTGGAATGTTTTACATTGTAAGCTATTCTCAAGAATACGGGTAGAATTACGGGGATGCGTTTTCCTCGATAAACAAGCAAATTGTTAGACAAATATTAAGACTTCGGAATTTCTTAGGATTTGTATGTAACATTCGTAAATAAATGACTTAAAGCGCTTACTGTAGCTTGTTTAACGGTTCCTTTGATGAATATTCATCCATACTTGCTATTTTAAACATGATATTAATCACTGAAGACTGAAACATGAACTAAGTCGTGTCGAAGTTACAAACGTGTTAGTAAATCCATAAAAAAACTATTAGGTATTGTTGAGTTATAGACACAACTATTTGTTTATTAACTTTAGTTCAGTGATTAAAACTTGTTATGGCGAAAAATTTACAACACCAATCTCGCACCTGGTAACAAGTGCGTATATTTTCAGCGGATATAAAACAAATCGTCTGTTTATTCATGGCATGTGTGTACGCTGGAGTGGCAGGAAGCCTGTCAATTCGGTGAATCACTCGAGCTCGGCAACAATCAGTATGACACTTAACAAGTATTCGGTATGAGCATTACTATTAACACAGTGTAACGTTTAGTCTCACGTCATCCTGCTTACTACTTATTACTATTATTATGTTTTTAGTTAATGGATACTAAGTAGAAGGTGTATGTAATTGATACGCCTTACGGTGTTTTTAATCTTTCTCCAAGCTCTAAAATTACATTACGTAAACGATAATTACCAGTTCTTCAATATGGATTAATGTAGCACATACTTTCGACGCTGCCAAAATCGCAACTTCTAGGTTTGCATCTTTCAAATATTGTGATCACATGGTTATTCTTGAGGTGATGGTAGTATGCAGTTCCGGTGGCTTTTCGATGTGTGCGTCAACCGTACAAGACAATATTCGAACGGTGAACGTCGGCAAACGGACGGACGTGACGTACTTAATGGAATTACTTGTTTCTGAGGAATTCTAATGAATAACCACCGTTAGAAATGTCCATGTTCTTATATGAAATAAAATGAAAAGGAAATCTTGGCGAAGTGATACATGCGTTGACCATTTTAATAGGATGTAATGTGTGCATCGAATTGGAGTATAGACTGAGCTGGATTTTATACAATAGGTCAGATTTTACTACTAGGAATACATATTAAGTTTGGCACAATTCTAAATAGTAATAAATTTTGTTACATACACCACAACCCTTGAATTAAAATTTCTATTTAAATTTTAAAGTAGAAT
>LQNK01000755.1:143960-167319 GCA_001586405.1 Phoebis sennae
TGGCTACATAGACGAACAACTATCACAGGATGACATTACTATATATCTTCAGTAGGCATTAGTTTTTGAATTGCCAAAATTTACAGATATAACAATATATTTAAAGTGTCATATTAAATCTCAGTATTTCATAATTAAGTGAAGTTTTTCACTTTTAAAATTCATGTCAGGTGTGGGTTCTTGCAAAATCAATGTGTCAAAAAGTACGAGAATACCGAAAACAAAGAATTTGCACTGAGGTATGATGTTACGATATTCTGAAAAGTAACCTTAAGAAACTTATGTTATTCCAATAGAGGGCTTCAAACCCTAAGAAGGATTTATGCTGGCTTATGGGTTTAAACACCACCTGGGTTGTCACCCTGTATAACATAGAGAGCCTTTTTATTCATCATCATCCTTTGTAATTCAAAATATTTTGTTTCAGAAAAATTCATATCATAACATTCTTGTTAGTATTTCAAATACTGAAGTTACTAAAAAATGTCATACAAATTAGATCATGTAACTAATAATATAATAAATTAATAATACCACGTACCATACTTTCTTGCTCATGCTTTAAACTGCTTGATCGTTATGATGGATAATGGATATTATGCATCAATAACAGTAAATCTTATTTGGTCCGTTAACCTCATAATCTTCGAAACCCCCACAATTTGTTAAATGTATTGACCTGGATTTTTTAGTTTTTACATCATAACAATGATACATTGATTGTATATACTATACCAGGGATGGCGAACCTTTTTGCATTAACGTGCCATTTTTTGTACATAAATGTTTCATTTGGTCACAGATGTGCCACAATTTTGAGTTTCTGATTTTTGAGAAAATATAAATTAAATACTACAAACTCAATAATAGAGTATGATAGGAAGGAGGCGTAAGAAAAATGCCAAATTGTTCAGTGCATTTTTCATTTTGTGATAGGTTACGTGCCCAAAATATAGTGTTGCGTGCCATCTTTGGCACGCGTGCCATTGGTTCACCATCCCTGCACTATACAGTTGATATTAGTTTTTATGTAAAAACAAATACAAATTAGAAGCGTTTAAGAACATTGTATCGTAAGAAGATACTTAATAAATACCGACGTAGTTTATCTGTTCGTATATCTATTTGATGAAGAATAACATTAAACTTATTTCTGATCTTCGCGATAATTGCCGTAATTATATATAGGACTAACGAATTATAATTTATAATAAATTAAATGGAATCGAGAGAAAAATGCAGGATTTTTCCATCAATGAAGAATATTCTGTAATTTTATAGCACGTTTCTAAGTTTATAGGAAAATTCTATTGTTATACTTCAAGGCTTACATTTCAAATGAATTGATTTTAAACTGTAATTATTCATATTGTTCTCATAAATTGATTTAAAAATCACGATATTTTCTTTCAATGAAGGTGAACTGTGTCCAATTAGGTATTGTTTGTATATTTACTTATATAGTGTTTCCCTCTGAAGCACTTGTTATTTATTGTATAGGAGCTATTCACTCCTAAACCAGCGAGGCAAACTCATATTTAATTACGAATAATTAATTAAAACAATAATTGAATACCTTGTCCATCGGCAATTTCTTTTCGGACTGGAATAAATTATTATTTTCCTTCTGCTGGGCCACCCCAAAGTTCCGCTAAACAGAAAGTTGTTCCTCGAAACCGCTTCAAGAGCTCGTTATCACATCGCCGAGGCCGCACGGTAACGTCGCTGTCGTCACTAATATTACACGTTGTGTTGTATCTACGCGACACATTAGTTCCGTTATGGGATTCTATACATTTTGTTGACCACTGTTCAAGCTTAACAAACATATTCCTGCCGCTTCTGCTGTAAACACTTTATTTCAGAGGTTGTAAAACATGTAGGTTTATCTCCGGAAAAAGCAACATGATAAACTACTTTGTGAAGCTAAGGATTTTCTAGCTTTTATAAGTCAGAATGGTTTATATCAATTTGGCAACATTCATTTCAAACATGAGGGGATCTTTCCATAGTTATATATTAGGCTAACGATGCGATTAAGAGATCTACATACTTGTGACGGGTGCAAAAAATACATAGACGTGACATGTAATCAATTAATTGAATTATCTAACTCTTACAGGTTGTTACAGCATCCTACGATTTATCTCATTAAGTAATTAGATAATTAACCGACTTACAAAAAAAGGAGGAGGTTATCAATTCGACCGTATTTTTTTTTTTTATGTATGTTACCGCATATCTCCGGCGTTTATGTACCGATTTGGAAAATTTTTTTTGCATTCGAAAGAGTAGAGTTCATGTGTGGTCCCATATAAATTTGGTTCAAGTCAGGTCATCCATGTGGAAGATATTCCAGGGAACTCCTCGAAAATCAAAGGAATAAGCTCTGCGGTTAAGGTTTAATGATGTATAAATCAACTGAATTGTGACTAGATGATGTGATTACCCTTCACAGGACACTAAAAAGGATAAAATAAAAATTTTTGCCAAAAAATAGAACCGACTTCCTCACTCTAAAAAGTAGAAAATAACTTTTGTTTCATTTTTGTTGTAATCTATACAAAGTCGGTGCAAAATCTTGTTATTTTCTACTTTTTAGAGTGAGGAAGTCGGTTCTATTTTTTGGCAAAAATTTTTATAACTGATTACTTTTATTATTGAAATACCATATTAAATTATTTCATTCATTCTATCATAATAACTTAATGTGGTACCTATAAAGTTCATTAGGTGTTCGGATAATTAGTATCTGATTTGTTTGTGCCAGTTACGAGGTGCGCATCCTAAGCTGCTCCGGCGCCAATCCTAACTGTTGAATGGCATTCGTGCATAAAGTTAGCTCTTATTCCTGCACTACGTAGTTCTCGTTATTCCGTTCTTAATTGCTGTTAAAGCTAATTGAAGTTGATTCTTGGTTACCTGCTTCTAAACCGAGAATTTTCAGTATAAAACTACGATCACGGATACAATGTTAGTTTAAACATTTTTATTGTGAACAAAACATTATAAACATTATTTTTGAAGGCAAAGTCATTAAAATGTTAATGACTGGGAAAGCATTACCATTACCGATAGGCGTTAAAGAAAGATGTGCATAAATTTATTGAATTACGCTTTCGTCTCGACAGCGACTTGATGGACTGCCCTGACACCAATAGGGCCAACACAAAGAAACCTAACTGTTCGTGACGGGATGACCTAACTTGAGTCGAGATATCTTATTATCTACTTCGCTCAGGCTTTTCATAAATCTTACCTAAGTAAAATTGCAAGTTACTTATATGACTGTATTAGAAGTGTAACTTATTTAATTTACATGTGGCTGTGTGGAATACCAAATTCTATTAATCGTTCAGTAGCAATAAACGACGTCCGTGGTTGACGATTGTTTTACTAATTTTGCTTTGTGACTGTTACGTCTGTAATGCAGATCATGAATTGGTGTACTTGCATATTTTATGCAAATAAAGAAAATTTGTGCATAACGTAACATAGCAACACTTCTGGTATATTTTTAACTCTGTTCGTATTTACATTCTTTTAAAATTAAACTCATACTTTCTAGTGTTTCCTTTCTTGTAGTTACTGTAATTGACTTCGACCTTAAATAATTGAATATGTTTTTGGTATTGAAACACGAGTAAAAATATTTCGAAGCGCTTAATAGGTTACCAATACCGTTACATAATTCGCCTGAAGAGTGCATCAGATGGAAGTTAATGTATGATCAGAAAGATGGTTGTATGGTAGCGGGGCGTGCGCGGGCAGCGGCGGTGCGCGTGCGACTCTCACCGTCTTATCTCTCGCGACCTCCGCCGCGTCCGGACGCGTACCAAAACCGCGCTCAGCGCCGCTTACACTCGCGTCGCAACGCGCTATGTCGCCCTTCAGACGACTAACTTGTGTATTTGAATATTTAAACTTGTTTTCTTTCAAAAGTGTGGGATGTAGCCCGGAAGTACAACAGTGAATCGAAATATTAAATATATTTGTTGTGATAAGTATTCGAGACTTTTTAACGAATAAAGAGACTGATTTCTTTATTATTTAATTCGACGATGGTGTCCGAAGGGGCTCTGCCCGTTGTATGGTGTATGCGTGATAACCAGCTTGTACCTCACCAGGTATCCGGTGTTAAATTACAGGGTGTTGTAACCGGGGCGCACATAGCTGCAGTTACAGACTTTTTACGCATGGTAGCCGGTACCCCTATTATTTTACCCCACACGTCTTTGCCGGAAAATGTACAAAATGACGTTAATCAAGAAAAAGAAAACACTACTCGACAACGAAAACTATCGATGCAAGTGGAAGTGCCTTGTGTTTTTCTCTCGGAAAGTGCATTACAGAAGGCAAAAAGTCGACATAATTCTTTAGAAGAGAAAAAGGTAATATTTGAAAATTCTATTACGAATGATACAAATTGGAACAAAGACAATATGTCATTATTGAATTCAGCTAACAATATGTTGTGTAGCAAATCTATTATGGATCATGATTGCTTAAAAAGGCCCGGTATTCCCGACTCTGGAACAGAAAACATAACTCAACGAATTACTAGAATAATAGATCTAGATAATTTAAATAACGATAAATTAAATAATGACTCAGATATTGAGCCTACTCAAAGGATAACGAGGATAATTGAATTTGAGGATAATAATTTACCTTTACCAGTATCCAAAGAAATGGAAAACGAAGTGCCACAGAAAATAACTAGAATAATAGAACTTAATGATAGTAATTTATTTTCAATGTCTAGTGATGATCCTGAGGATGGGAATACAGACCAAAAAATAACAAAATCAATAGATTCTGCTTTTCCTAGTATGGCTAAAATAATAGAAATGGAAAATGAGAAATCAAATGAAAGACGAATTTCATTGACAAGCGAACGAGAAATCGGTTGTGGGTTTGATAATTGCCATGAAGATGTTGTTACAAAATTCAGACCTCTACAAAGAAGTAGATTTAGTGTGGATTCCTCGTGCTCCGAAAACTCTTACGCTAATATTGAAACAATTAATAAGAGTTTACAGGATGATAAAAAGGATGATAATGTAGAATCTGTCTCAAATGTTGACAATATGGCTACGAAACCAATTATTCGGTCACGATTTCGAAGAAAAAAAACTTCTGTTTGTTCCATCGGGTCTTCGGATTGCGATGATGAAGTAGACGTTATATTTAAATCTAAGCCGAAATCTAGTCAGTGGGTGAGTCTAGATTGGATTCCACCTCCTCATAAAGAAGAACCAGTGATAGCGCATGTCTGTGATAAAAACGACTTCATTTCGAAGTGGATTGCGGAACAAAACTCGCAAAGTTCAGGTATTATGCCCGATGAAAGAAGGAGAAGTCTTCCCCCTAAATCTAATGAAATTTATTTACAAAATATGAGGAGGTTTAGTGACGGACTGCAAATTTGTAAAGAGGATGCGGCCAGCGACTCACCCGCTACAGTTAAATGGAAATGGCATGATATTGTGAAACGTCATCTTCAATTGTTAAAAAACGATAAAGGTTTCAGACGACAAAGGGGAAGTTGGATGCGAACAGCGCGAAGATTATCCCATTCCAACATACATAATAATAGTTTGGATACTTTGCCCTTGGATACATATATGAAGCTTAATACAATGCCGTAAGTACTTTTCTATAAGTATATATAAAAAACTAGAAATAATATAAAGTTACACCTATGTAACTATTCATGTACACCGGTCTACTTAGCTTAGCGTGACTTGCCCAATTCTGGTTATCATCTTTTACCGACGCTACCACAACTCGCGCTAATCAATTCCAATTCAAACGTAGACTACTTAACTCCAAAACTGTAACTTAATATGTTTTGACACAAAAATGCACATGGCTTATGTCTTATTATTGTAGTTTAGATATTATATGTATTATGTCTTAAAATTTACAGAAGATTTCTAAAACGTTGAATCTAGTTTTCTTTAAAGTTGTAGAATTAGCTTTTAAAAAGCTTATTGAGGAGTGTGTGTTACGAGAGCAACTCTAAAGCACGCACTTCCGCAAGGCCGTCTGATTAGAATGCAGGGAGCTCGCGTCCAAGGCTACGTCTGTGCGGTCGGTCGCTGCACCGGCTAACGTCTTCCTCCCGACAGTTTGGCGATTGGAAGTCGACTCAGGAAGTGAACCACGAAGGTGACACTAACGAAAACTGTATCTGACCCATCGGAAGCGATTGTGCTTTGAATTCAATACATCCTTTGTTCGTGATTAAATTTTATAGGTTTCCTTAATTCCTGTTCCGAATAATTAAGAAACATCTGTCGCATTACCTTCTGGTTTTTTTCAGACATTGATACACATAGTAATTAGATATGATAACAACCATGGTCTATGTATTACGAGTTTAACCACGAAAGCACGCGGGAAGTACTAGTGGTTATCGAGGCAAGGTATACGGACGTGGTATCGGATTCACTGATCAGCCTTGAGGGTTACCTACCGACTCTTGTTGCACAATCTTTGCGTTCTTATTTTCCTTTTTGCAACATAGCCCTTGAAATCTGGGGTTTTCAGAATATTCCGTTGACAAACAATAGCATTTCTCTGTTAATTTATTATTTAGATTTAAATGTTGACTCGTATTGAATTATTTTTAAATATATAATTATTAAATATATAATTATTAAATATATAATTATTAAATATATAATTAATTAAATATATAATTACTTTTAAACAGTAAATCATATTAAAATCTCGTACCGAAGTATTGCTAAGAGAGAATGGGTAAATATTAAACGTGAGAAGATTTTCTTAGTAGAATTTTGTTGTCAGTTAGACCAGTTTCGCAAACACTGTTGTTTGTAAGAATCATCAAACACACCTATTGTATTATGTGCGTGAGGCGACACCAAGATAACACATGTATTTCAACCACAATCGTTATTCTTTCTGGCTAAATACGTACTAATAAACTATGTCGACTTGGTAAATAGAAATTATCGCATTATCACTCGGACACGAGTCAAATTTGTTGATACATAATGATTTTATCATTTGATTATACTTTATAAAAGTCAGAATCAGTTTCATATCAATATTTACTCGAATATATCGTGTATTTCGTATTTGTCCGAATCGTTGAACAGTAAGGAACTGTGAATGTTGTCATTCAAGTGATTTAAAACATTCAAAAGTGTTCTAGTTTACTATGATACCAATTGATGTGCAATTTCGTAATGCCATGACGCTGTCTATAGTAATTTGTGATACAAATCATGGATACTTTGGTATTCGAGACTGAAAGAAAACGCGCTTGGAATAAAAAGTAAATACAACTTGGTCTTACGTCCTTTTTCTTTCATACTATTAACTAAATTCATAATAATATTATGGCAGCTATTCATCCAGTTCACTTTCACTGTATCAAATTATTATTTGAGTACTTAACGTCTCGCAAATTCACAATGCTGACGTTTTTTACGAACTCGCTTTCTAGACGATTTACTTTTATTTTTTATTTTCAAACTATCTGTCTTATTGTGCCTGTATCTTTGTGTATTTTTGTATTGCGTTTAAAATTTATGTATTTACATACGTAATTTCATTGTTCAAAAACATGTGTTAGAAATTTACTTGTTCTTATCACAACGGTCCATGGAGATCGTCTCTCGCGAAAGAACAATGCAACAGGTTTTATGATTTGTTTTTCGTTTTTTGCAAAGCGCTCAGCGCGCCCAACAAACACTACGAGGCTTTATCGATAATATCACTATTTTGTTGAAGTTTCTTAGCGCAGTTTTATTCACATTTGCCAATGAGAATTTTTTTTAATACTCAATCCTAAAAAGAGTGGTAAAATCATGTAGTGTTAAGTGTAATTTTTTTTTACTGCATAGTCTCGATTATCTATATAAAGAAATGAGAAAATATTTAAACCGTGATTTGAGAAAATATAAATGCTATGAAATAAAATGCACCATAATTTTCATGGAAATGATCTATACTTGACAAAGAAGTAATAAGCGGCTAGTATAAAATTAAATATTAAATATCGTTTACGCGTACTATTATATTTTATATCTACGTTTAATATAACACTCTAGTACAAACATGCCAATAGACCACCAATAACACCGTGTCAAAAGTTATTAATCGATAATATACGGAATTAATTGGAGTTTAAAAATACTATATATGCTTGACAATCTCGTTCCTAATTCGGAGGTTATTACAAAAATCCCATCTCTATTTAAGGATGAACTCTATTAACCAAACCATTTAAAAATAATGTAAGCGTAAGGCGTGAAACTTGCGCAAATCTCGACCCACTATAGCTCCTTCATAATTGTACAACACCAACGCGATTGAAGTCTACCACAAGGAAATTAGATCACATCGTTCTTTTAATATTCCCAGACGGAAAATTTATCCCCATTTTAATAGCTTATTGTGTTTAGTTGGACAATCTTGACAGATTCCTTAAAGGTATGACTGACGCCTGTACAATTTCGCAGTGCCTATCGTTGTTTCGCACTACGCATCAAACCCATTCTTGAACAAATGGCACTAATATTTAACGACTCATTGTGAACTTCGCTAATCGTCACCTTTAAATTGCTGCATTACCAAATAATAATCAATTTAATTTGTTTTCCGCTTTCCTGTTTACTGCTCTATATTTAGATCATGACATTAAATCTTTAGTCAACACTGCCGAAGTGCTCGTAATGAATATCGGTGTTCGCATTAATACGTTGTATAGAGCCTTAAATTTTAATTCTCAATAGACACCGTTTTGAAATTATCTTCACTTTTCAATCTTCAATCGCTTTGATAAATTGCCAAATATCGTTATATAACATTAATCTAGTATCTAAGACGAAACACAAATTAAACAAGTTGACTAAGCGCTCTTATCAGATATAGAGGTTCTTTAATCAAACCCGTGGGGCAGTGAAATTTTAGCTTTTGACATTGACATATCATTCTGGTAACGTCACTGACAGACTGAATAGTCACAAGCTTTTAACATTAGTGTCCCTAAAGTCGCGCTTAGGAACTTTAATCAACTTTATCTTGAACTAGGATATGAAAACAACCTTAACGGCATACATAATTAAAGTGGCAATATAAACTTTGCGCGAAAGGGTAGTTAAGATATGTCTAGTCTAGTGGGAAAATCTCATTGCGAATTCATTGTGTGCCTCAATTGTTATTATCCTTATCTTTATCAATGTGTATAAGTAACGGACAAACGTCCATATATTGTGCGGTTTTACCGTTTGCTTATTATGCTCAATGGGGTTTTTGGTTCACGAATCTCCTTTCATCTGAAACGTCGTACGCTAAATAATATTTCAAGGATTTCGGTGCCATATTGAGAACACGTCGAAAGCAATTCTTCTTAATGACTTGCGTTTACTACGGGATGTAATGCAAATCGTTCGAAATTTTCAATGTCAATGGCTCAAATTTTAATGAATATACATGTTTATTTTGTTTATGACGTTTTTGGAATGTGGCATTAAAGTTCAAACCAGAAACAAATTCAATTTAAATAAATCGCCAAAGGATCATAAAAAATATTGCTAACAAAACTATTTTGTTTTCATATCGATGTATTTTATATTTGAATTTAATTCATAAATAAATAACATAACTAACGATTCAAATTAATATAAAAAGTAAACAAATATTATGTAAACTTCCTATTAACAGATTATTAGAAGCCTAATGAGTATGATTGATGGCTAATTATTTTAAAAAAGTATTCCTTTGAACGGAAACCATCTCACAATAAAAAGAAAAGAAAGACAATGGAAGACAAAGTGGCTCTAACGTAGGATCATCTCATTGTTGAGATAAATGCAGCCAATTACCGAGTCAATTAATGCGACATTATTATTATACTGCACGTGTACTAGTATAGTGTTTGGACTGTTGTTTTCCACTTAAGTCACAATCATGGGAACGAAAGATTGGACTATAGACTTTGAACTTGGACGTAACCATCAGGAATGCATTAAACTTACTAAATATAAAAAATACTGAATAGTCTCGCAACCGATTATGAAAACGAAAGTGCAGCAACATTTATAAATTAATCTATCCGGAAATCGAACCAGTTTTGTACTCCGTTATGTTTATTCTCATCAAAGTAAATAAACATTACCTAAATAATAACGCTTTTTTTAATTCTATGGAATAGCTTGTGATTTCATTTGTAAAAACTTTCATAAATTTAACTTATATTCTCAAACATAAAGCTCATCAAGTCGGGTCTAAAACAAAAGTTGGTGTTTTGACTTTATCAAACATGCATGTAAAAAGTTGCACTTGAACGTGTTACCTAATCAAGCTCTTAGTAAACATTAATATGGATATCTAATTAAACCAAGTAATTACTTCATTGTAAAGGAAAACAATATAAATTATTTTTATTACTATTTACTGATTAAGCAACGGAATTCCATAATGGTTTCTATTTTTGCAGACCTGATTAGTCAAACGTTATAACTTTTTAATATAGCGCCAAGAATAAACCATGAAACTAAAAATAAAAAGATATAAACGTAATGTATGAAGTTTAAGGATTATCTTTTACCACTATAAACTTATAACACGCCACAAAGTTGTGAAACTACTTGTCAGCTTAGTATATATTATGTAATCGAGTATGTTAAAATGCCACAGCACCATCGAAGTTATCAAAGATATTTATAAATAAAGTAAATTAGGACAAACTTGTATAACAAAGTGGGTGTCGTTGGTTTGCGAAATGACACTCGCCGACTCATACTAGATTCGAGATGTCTAGGCAATAAAGGAAGGCAGTCGTATTTGCACATTTCTGTTTGAACTTTCGAATGTATCGAACAGAAACAAATATAACGGCGAGACCAAGGAAAGTTATGTCTCAATACTGAGAACATATGTAGCATCTAGCTCCTATATATTATACTTAAACACCTCCAATAACTTTATGATCTTCTCAGTTTTATATACGTGCATAAGAGATTCCTCGGAATGTAGAAAGTCGATGAAAATAATTTAAACCGACAAACAAGTTCAGATAAGTGTAAAAATAAATCTTAATTCTAGAATACTAGTCGTTACAATAAATTAAGTGGCAATCTAAGAACTGGTTCTCAGTAAATGTTTAATTGATGAATCACTTTGAAAAACGCACGGTTAAATCGCATTTGTTTACGTACATTTTCTTATGCATCGTAAAATGCAAATGCATTCATTGATCGGAATTGTATATGGATTAAAGAGTTTTGTTAAACGAGTAATAGCAATGATTCAAAATGTATAAGATTTCTCCGACACTATAATGCAGGTCAAGGTCGCTCTATCGTCTGGTCCGGCGGCGGCGCTTGCGTTACTGTAATATCCAATGTTTTATTACTCGAGCCACGGGTTTAATAACCGCATTATACTGTAAAGCTATTATAAATAGAAGCAACTTTATCCTAGACATCACTATGTGCTCGTTTTACATGATTCAAGCGACGCTTTTCGATGCAAATTTATTACTTCAGAGCACGATAATAACTGCAGCTAATTGTTCACTATAATTAGAATTCATTATAAATCTTGGCCTTCTTTTAAGTTATAGTTTTTTTAAAGGTATAAATTTACCATTAGCTTTACATTTTTGTGATATCTTATGCAGCAGTTGTACACTGAAGATGGTGTCTATATAGAATCTATCTATATTATAGATGAATTTTTTATGAATGTCAACTAATGACTCATTAACATTGAGGCTTAAGAGGAGTTAAAAAAATTTAAAATAGGATATACCGAACTCAATACAAGAACATGCTTTGAGGAACTAGGGAAAACTATAACACTAACAAGACATTACTATGACAGACCTCTATAAATAGTCATCCAGTGTGTTAATGAGGATAAAAGCATTATAATTTAAATGAATCAATTCTTTGCGCGTCTTCACAGGCAGGCCTTCGTCCGAGCCTGCCAGCAACAGATCTATGACCCTTAAAATGCCCTTTGCACGTGACGAGGCCTCGGCTATAAAAGTTTCTATTCGTAGCCTTTCACAGTGATTTTATGATTATTTTGACATTGGTTTCATAATAATTATCCTTTTAGACGTTATCATCTAAATCTAACATTGAATAATAAGATCGTTTCTCAATTGCATTGTTTAATAGTATTGATTTACCGCTGTTAAGGAAAGTTTTATGAAGGTTGCATTACGATTCGGTGATTGTTAATGAGGGTGAAATCACATCTGATGACATTGATTCACATTTTATACATTTTAAAATTTTAAAGTGGTTATTTTATAAGTGCCTTAGTGGAAGGGATAGGATAGAACGTATTGTAAAGGGCATTGTCCTTTATATCTTTGTTAGTTTCTTAGCACCTGACTAATAATGGTGGTGTGGCATCATATGCGTGAGCGTAATTTTTATGGTTACTTAAAATGTTGAAATTGCATTGAAAGCGTTTCATTGTTGATGCTAAAAATTTGTCAATGTAATAATATCACAGTATAACGACGCTGTGTGCTTGAATTAAAACATTGTTTCCTTAATTGTCTTCATGAGTAAACAAAATTTATTACTTTCTTAAAATGGTTTAAACATTGTTAGTCATACTTCTTTGGTTCTCACATATTGACTTTGGACGCATGTGTGGTCCCTGCTCACTATTACTTTTCCTGTTTCACATGTTGTATCTGTAATTACTCAGTCACGGTTCGTCTCAGTGCTGATAAACATCGGATATAGCTTGGCCGTTTCCTTAATTGCAATCTAAACCTCTCCGTGCCGCTGCTTCGTAATCCAGTGAACAATTACAATCAACATTCAATCAGAACTTATCGTCACGAACGCTATAAAACCTTTGTGATTATAAGTCTAGGTACTGACATAATAATACCTAAAAGCAATCTGATATTTGGAACTATTCTCATATAAGTATTAAACGAAATTCCTCATCTACATATTACGAGCCTTTAAGGCCATTAAAATTATCTTAAACAGCTGCATTTAACAGACTCGTATTGAGATATTAAAATATATCACAAACAGGTCTTGCAAGGATTGCGGTTTGAAGAATTCGCAACAGGATATTCATCTTATTATAATTTGTAATTTTTCAATCTGTCAGAGCAATCTAATGAGTTATTATCATGATGAGCAGGGACGCTAGGTTCGTGCATCCTTCGGCCGTAATTTGGCGCAATTGTGACTGATATTGTGAAGCGCTTGAAATTTTGCAATGATATGGTAAATTAACTTTATTTGAGGCCATTTCTTGCATACTAAATATTCGTGCACAAATGACGTGATATTTATCAACAATGCCAATAATTTGGACGTGAAACCAAATAACACCATAGCTTTTGATATTTCATTATATAAATATTGAGGAAATGCCTTGAAACGTTATAAATCTGGTTTGCATAACAATTAACAAAAAACTTTATAATTATTGGAGCTAAGTCGAGCTCTTCTGGGAAATATTGAATATACTTATACCAAACTTTGTATATCTTAATTTTTTTGGCGTTAGATTAAATAAATATTATAAAAAATGATTTACTGACCAACTAATAACAAACGTATTTAAAGATTCCTTAACACGAGTTGTGTTATTATTAACACAATTATAAGCATGTACCTAATGCAAATGTTACATTAAAATTCAAATTTATATTGTGTTATATAGTCCTTGCGCGCACGAAACGCATTTCATAATATAATATTTATTAAAAAACTTATATGAATCTACTATAACCTCCCATGTTGAACATAGCTTTGTTGAAATTCACGCAATTGAAATCTCTTAATCCTTCACTCGAAATATGTACTTTGGACATCCTTTCGAGATTTCACGTTAAAACAATAAGCGAGGATTCGCGTGACACGATCGCCAATTGAATGCAAAGTAGTCATTCATACGTCGTCGTTGAGTCATCTAGTTCTCTGGACCTCGTGTCTCAACACCTCTAGCTTTAATTCTCAATATTCGCTTCCACACGACCATTGTTTAACATTGAGAACTTGTCTTTAATACAGTCCACTGCGACATTCACCCTGATGCTTTGTCAATGACCCAATTTTTAGAATCGAATATGATGACTCGCCTAATATTGAGTAACGTGCTAAGCAAGTATTGAAACGCGTCAAATCTTCTACGATGCTAGAAGCTTCTCTATCTATTATGAATTGTAGTAAATAGTATACAATATTGTTTTCAACCTAGTACCTGGTTGTAAGGTATTTTTTAAATTGTTGTAAAGTAGTTTTTAAATAAACGTACTCGTTACGTAAACGTACTCGTTACGTACTCTTATTTAAAAACTACTTTGCTATTTAATATTATTTTCTTAAAAATAGTGAACTGTGGAATCTGTTTCTACTTCTAAATAAATATAACCGTGATATTGATCGTTCCTATAGTTATTTTTTCTTATGTAGTTTATACCGAAATTTGTGAAAATAGAGCTCAAACCAAACTTGTTACATAAAATTTTAATTTTTTCCAATAAGCTAACCATTGTATTTTTGTTGAAGGTGGTACTTCCGCAAAATAAAACGAATCGAGGCGGAGAAGAAATTGCTCCTGCCTGAAAACGAACATGGAGCTTTCCTCATTCGTGATTCGGAAAGCCGTCACAACGATTTCTCACTCTCTGGTAAGTGCAATATTTATTACTTAGCATAGCAATGTCTATTAAAATTTGTTTCACGGTTTCTTAAGAACCATAAATCGCAGTTGCTAACTTCATTTCAATGTGTGTCGCAGTAGCTCACTTGCCACTTGTACTTATCATATCTCTAAAGATGTATATAGCTAACTATAACTTATTTTTATGTATCTTTTTGTGCAATAAAGAGTTATTCATTCGTCCAGTAACATAAGGTTTGTCACAACAAATAACATCTTTGAGAGGTTGGTTAACGAAAATGTTCTCTAAAACCAGAGCAGTGAAAATAAACATATAGGCATTGCACAGGATGCCTGTAAATTTATGCACAAGAGTTTCTACTTGAGACAGCTGACAGACCACTGACCTGATGTAAATCTTTATATGTATTTTGGATGAAAGTAGCGCAGTAGGAAAAAGACGTAAAACGTCACACCGTACGTGACTGAAGCCGAGGGCATCGGCTAGGTGTACAAACTGTGCACTCGTGTATCTCGAATATTCGATCCTGATAGTAAACCGGTTGGAGTTTTTCTAAGATCTGGCGCCGTGGGAACACGCATGTATCCAAGGACTAGAACGATAGACGCCCCACTCGTGACTAACGACTAATTAATTCATAAGTACTATTTTTTGGCCATGTTTTATTTGTTTTGAATCCCAGTTGAGTACAGGAAAGTGTAGATTTGAAAGTACATATAAAAGGGTTATGGTTATCAGGTTGAAATTATTAAAACAAATATCTATATAATAATTGATACATTGATCGAATATCATTTAAAAGTCCTTCAACGATATCAAAAACATTCCATTATATATATTTAAAGTTACGAAACAGGTTAATATATACCTTTTACTTAAAAATTTCAAGAATTATTCACAACTTAAAAATTTAAATAATTGGCCCATAGTTTGCTCTCATTTTCGACGGTGAGGGTGTTCAAGCTAATTTATTTTAATACCTGTCGGAGTTTATATCTTCTCAGTGACTGACGTTGAATTATAATGAAATCCTACATACAGTTCAGTGGCTCTCGCTTGATTTGTAACAGTGCAATGTATATTGAGAGACGAATTAAATTATATTGTTGCAACAACATTATGACTGCAGACCACGTAGCGTCGACATTCTTACTATTACCTCATAATGTTCACCTCATCTTGCTAGTTTTGCACGAAAAAGGAGAAGTAGGCCACTGCATACTTCTTACCATGACTACTATTTTTATATCTTAGTAATAACTGTAAAGAGACTTTCTAATGTTAATAATAATAATTATTCATAAACAGAATTATATACAAAATTTTGATTGCAGAAGAGACCTGGATATATAGCAGTAATTAAATTAATATAGTCGAATAACAAAGTATAATCGTATATACCTATAATTACAGGAATACAGGAATGTGAATCCCTGTCATTGATTAATTAATGTTTCCCGTCCTTCACATATTATAATAGTCATTCAATTCCGAGGCTTACCGTGAAATCTTCACCTGTACCCGACCTGCATGCTTGTACCGCAGATGTGGTCAAGATGATCACTTCTAACTCACTCGTATTTGTCACCTTATAAGGTGTTAATATGTCAAATACAAAGATTCTTTATTGAATTTTGATTTTATAAGTAACGCTTGGAATTGCCTTTACATATTACATCATATCAAGTTATTTATGTATATAAAATCATCATATAGATCAAACTCAATGCAATACGACCATGTATCGGTTTACCACTTTTTTTTACTTTAAGAGTTATTGCGAAACCAAAAAGTTTCTTGCACAATACCTATCTTTAATCGTCAGTAGGCGATACGCATTTCTATGATAATAATATTGTCATTTCACGTCACCAAATTGCGCAAAAATGCGTGAGGTCCTTGTCCTTTTTTGATCTGAATTAAGTAATAATTTATTCAATTGCTTCTTAATTGTTACATTTAATATTCAAAATTCAGTATTCATTGAGTTAATAAAGAGATATAAAATTTTAAATCACCACCAAGCTTTTGGCTAAAATTTAATTAAAAAATCTGTCAGTCGAAGGCGTTTCGGCGAATTTTTTCTTTGGTATCCAGGGCCTTACTTTTATTTTACAACCGGATAACTCAACTTCATTTGATATTCTAAACAAAACTTCATGGAAAATATTTTTGGGAATTCTAAATAAATTATAAGTATAGTCCTAATTCAAACTGAAAAAAAACTGTTATTATCGGATCTTTGCATTTCAGTCACGATCGAGAGAGTGCTAAAACGTAAACCTTAGGTTTTCACGGAACCCAGCTGATTATAATGAGAGGTGACACGAGAGATATTTTTTATTCCTTTAATGTTTCTATTATGAATCAGGCATACACGTGTTCTTACTTGTGAGAATGTGAGATAAATAAAATATAAATTCCAATATATATAGCTATTAAAATTTATGAAGCGATGCATTTTTGATACTATCCACTTAGCAACAATGCAAATGATCAACGGCAAAGGTCAGTGTCGCCGATACCAGTCCTTAGGCTAGAGATTTTTACACGTTTAGCTAAAGAAAAAAAACTTTAATGATTGTTGGGTTCGCGCTCTTTTATTTTGCTATAAATTCTAATGTCAAATCAGTATGCATATTGTATTACATAATTCCGAAAAGCTTTTGCATAGGTTCGATCAACTTTATTGATGAGCGAAGCGAGGTCTCAGAGTCGAGATGGCTGGGCGGTTGTATGTTTGTATCTAAGTATGAAAAACTTTGTCCGACGATAACTTGATTATCGTTCATCCGATCTTGATTAGATTTAATAGACGAATAGTGTAGATAACAAAAGATGTCGAGTTAGAAGATGAGCGAAATCGGTGGGAATAACGGAGATAGGGGGGGGTGAAATAGGGGATTTTAATATGAACATAACCGAGTATGGTATCAAATGAAAGGTCTTGATTTATACATTACAATACAAGCTCGGGCGAGCAACTAGTAGTTCCCTAAAATTCTAAAAAATGATTCGTTTGTTTTTAATGGAACTTATTTGCAGTCCGCGACGGTGACACGGTGAAGCACTACCGCATCAGGCAGCTGGATGAGGGCGGCTTCTTCATCGCGCGCCGCACCACCTTCAGGACCCTCCAGGAGCTGGTGGAGCACTACAGCAAGGACGCTGACGGGCTCTGCGTGTCGCTGAATAAGCCATGTGTACAGGTCAGTAGATTATGTTTGAGAAAGAAAGAAACATTTATTTCGACACACGTAATACACATTATACAATCATATACAACAAAAAGAGACGATAGAAGACAAACAAAATTAAATAATCTAAACAAATAAATCACGTATAATTTATTTAAATAAATGTACACAATTATTACATAATTCTACTGAGCTATCCAGACATCGAAATAATTAATTTGTCTAAATAAAATATGCGGCATTCTCAGACGGAAAATTGATATGTCAATTTGATTTTACGAATTATTATTAACCTACACTTAAATCCTCACATTCAAGAAAAATACAATATTAGTGAAAACTACATCATTTTATTACTTACAAGTAATGTTGATTAATTTCTAAACTTTGTAGTCTGAATGAGGTTGTAAATAAATCTATAAAGATGTATCATTATAATAGGCTCGACTTAAACGATGTTTGCGCTATCCAATCCGCAAATAGACATAAAACGGAGATTTACACCAACGAACATAAACGGGACGTTAAAGAAAGAAAGTGCCACTGATTTATTGTGCAATTACAATTATAATTCTCATAATAATAGCAATTGAACCGTCAAGTGAGGCCGTGTATTATTTATTTTTACGCGTGTACATAAATTGTGGAATCCAATATAGTGAGGGTGTAGGGATTACGTGCCGCGATGGACACCATTGTGACCGTGAGAAATATTGGCCTTTGGACGAGTTCAGCGGGCTTTCAATTCAGCGAAGGACTAACGCTTTCCTGGACATTATCGGCTCCGGTCACACACATAATATGGGCGTAATACATAAATATACTATGGATAAAGTTTGAGTGTTTTTCATCAACATCATTGTAAACGTTTGACCTATCGTTATTATCACTACATAGTATAAAACAAAGTCGCTTTCTCTGCCCCTATGTCACTTTGTATGCTTAAATCTTTAAAACTACCCTACGGATTTTGCGGTTGCGGATGCGGTTTTTTATAATAGATAGAGTGATTCAAGAGGAAGGTTTAACATTTTTTGTATATTCCTACATACACCACGCCTATTGTCTTATCTATACAATTTCACGATTCGCATAAATAACGTCACACACATGACACAACAAAACATACCAATATTAATAATACCGTCACGTAACGATTAATAACAATCTCAAATACTCCGTATATACAGAGATACGTAATAGCTTAATAATTCCTTATTAATATTTCAAATGACATACATAATGCATGACGAACAAGTGATTTATGTGGTGATGCAGCTTTTGAAAAATGTTGCGACGTTAATTCTATCTGCGGAGTTTCCAATGTTATGCAATTTATATTGAATAGGCGGCATTCCGATTTGGAGTTAAACTGTGACCGGCGCCAAGGCTGTGACCCCGCTTTCGATACGGATCACATCCATTTGTAAATACGCTAAAACGATTATAAAATCACGTTGATTGCTTTTATATTAGATAAATACGACAGTTTTATATAAGTGGGAGTCTACTCCACAAACAAATTGGGCCAAACTTATCGAGGCGATTGGTCCTTACAATACGATAGATGGACGTGTAATAGTGATATTTAAATTGATACTATGCTATGATATATGGCTACTGTGTCATGTGCCATCTGCAATCCTTTGTTTATTTGTTTACGTCTTGCACCATGGTCCATGACTTTTTAATGCGTGCTCCTACGCTTGCTCTACCATGAAAACTTGCTTAAATACTTTAGGGCTAAATGGATAATATACAGTTATGTCGTCATCTTTTCCATTTTTGATAAATTGATGTCAGTTATTTTACTTTCTTTATTACTTAAGTAGCAAAGTGGGAAACGGATGTTACAATGATGAATAGAATATAATAAAAATGCTTCATAAGTAAATAATATTGTTTGTATATATGTTTTAAGTAAACTTCATGTTTATGCGACTTTTCATCAATTATAACTCATTATTGTAAAGGAAACAAACTATGCCCGTCTAGGAAATCATTAGCATACGACACATATCGATTGGCAGGTTTTAGTTATTCTATAGCTAACCGGTATATTAATATATTGACAGACCGAATAGTTTGATGATTACATGTCTTTAAATGTATTGATCTCCAATAAAAAGCTCGATAAACTGAAACAAAGAGGCTCGTCAAATGTTTAATAAAATTAATAAATACCAATTCCGCATCGCACGTGTAAAATATTTAATTCACCATTGTCACGCGTCTGCATACTTGACGTAAAAGTAATTAGAAGAAGTAATGAGCGGTATTGTTCGTGTTCAAACTTTATATTATTAACTTTGCATTGATGCTCTATGAATCATGTGTGTATATTGATGTACTTGAGGACAGTATTGTCAATATTCTAGCTTCTTTGTTGTACTCAAAATGTTTAAATGTTGGTTATTATTTATAACCGTTATCTATTGTTTTGTACGGATCCAGGAAAATAACCTATGATAGATTTAGATACTTCCTGAATATTGACACTATTTTTTTAATAAACCTAAACTTATCTCGTATAAATCATAATGATAGTCTAGAATCGACCGGAGAAACTTGTTAAATTGCAATCTTAAATATCCGCCCAATTTCCTAAAGTAATGTCCAGTCTGAAAGTTGCAAAACCGCCCACCCAACTATCTTAATGATGTTACAAAAATTTATATTAAGCTTTATAAACAAGGAAACTCCGCGGCAATTAATTTCTTCAATTTGAAAGTACGATTATCACGGAATATCTCAGATACGTCATTACTTAAAATATGCCCGTCAGAAAGAGCTTTAAAATTATTTATCGGTAAATAAAAAGTAGGTCATCCCAATTAAGCAATGAATTCAATGTACTTATCAGATTTCGATCTCGATCCCAAGCGAGAAATGCTCTTTCTGAACGCTTATTTATATTTAATTTTTATTTATGATACATTGAATTTTTACTTTTTATTATCATTTGTGTTTCAACGGTGTGCGTATGTGTGTTAATATTTTAAAGTGGCTAACTGGTGTACGCTTTTCTGTAGAAAGCTGGTACACTTGTTACAAAGACTACTAGGTTTACCCCTTTCTACGAGCATAAAACGGCAAAAGAAGCATAGCTACTTTATACTATGAATTAATAGGACCACATGATATTGCACAAAAGTATGAACGTAGTCCTTAATATTCAGGTATAACATAGTAGTAATGCTTTATATTGAAAACGACATACAATAATCATCATCCTTATATATAAAATAAATTAATTATATATATTTTTTTTAAATTGTCCTTGTCATTTAAATAGATTTTTTTGCTTGTGGACCAACACACACATCTCTAATATATACCTACTTGAGATAAAACATTGAAAAAATATAAATTAATATCGATAAAAAAATCTTGGGAAATCCAAACACTGCAGGTGTTGCATTTTACCAGCGATAGGTGATAACAGTCCAAATGCCATTGAAAGAATTGTGTAACTATGTAATACACCCCGCATGATTACGTACACACAGGCAAAACGGTTTGCCACGGCGTAGTGTTTGTTAAATGTTAATGAATTTATAGACTATCAACCAAAAATACAAAAATAATTGCATAATCATTCTCTAGTTCACCAATTCACTTAGAACGGCGAGTTGTTTATTTTTAAATAAATTAATTGGACAGCCGAACATGAATCACCGTCTCTCATTTAAGTATACAAATTAATAATTGACTAACAAGGTAATGATATAACCAATAGAATGCTTTATCTCGCACACATTCGATAACAGTAATTTGATGCGATTCGTTTAAATCAAGATAAGTATATGTTTATCGAGTGGTATTGCGTATAAAACTTCAGGTGGCCAATCGCGGATTTGCGGTTTGCCAACGGTTTTGTTTCACGTGACGGGAATAAATCAGTAACCTGCAATATTATATTACAGAAAAACATGCTTATTATTATTATTTTGAAGAAACTATTTGTTAGAGTTTTGGAAAGCGTTTCAGCTCATATGCGTTCCTTTAGTCAGTAAACATTGATGACAGAAAATTTACTTCGTTAATCTAATATAAAGCCAGCATCAAAACGTGTGTATAAATTTTGCTCCAAACAATATTCAATAAATTAATTTAGAACGACGCGTTCAATTTAATTTAACGGCTCAATAACTCATTGCATAATGAGCTGCGGCAGTAGGTCTGCAGTTACGAGTAAAAGTAAAGACTATGCTAATTTTCTACCACTTTGCTTGACAATGAACGTTTGCGGTCCATTGTTAAGACTCACATGTTTATTTTTACCTTATAAATGGTGCACGTTTATTGGACGGCCATTTACGCGACATCTGCACGGTGTATTAATATTTATACTTTATTGCATGTTTGCTCATTAATAATAAACGCTTCTTAGTAGAAATGCATGCTTTAAATCGACGCTAGGTTCTTTATACACTGCAATCACGTTTTCAGTGAGTGTATGTCGTTAATGGAATTCATAGTCGTATTACTGTCACTGCTGCATGGACTCACGCGGCCTTTGTGTTGAAGCTATGTTAATAAAAACGCAATGTTAAGACCTAGCAGAATATAAAAGATAACGGCAATTTGTTAAAAAGTAAAAGTTCGCTCGCCTGAATTTATGTGTAGATTATATTTTTTCTAGTCGCGTATTTTCTAAATAGATAACATTATAATTAATACTCGTCTAAAGTATTTAAATTTAAGTATTATTAGAATTCTCGATCAATCATTTCGACGAATCAAACCAAGTGTATAAGCAGTAAGCGATAAGTGTATTGAAGCTTGAATATATTTTAGTAATGTTATGCTCGTGGTGCATTTTATACTTTACATAAAATGTGAATCACTTAGCACATAGTTAACTATAATCATATGTAGTGACGTAAATGACGACATTTAAGGGCCGTATTATTTTATTTTATTTGTCTGCGGTTGTTCTTGACTGTGTCAGTGAACTAGTTTCCTTTATTTACTAAATGAGAAAATTATGAAGGATCCAAAACACGAAAAACAAAGATGCATTGAATAAATGTTAAACTTTATACGATTTAACCTACATTAATGGCTGTAAATGTCTGGACCGTTTTTATTTAGTCCAAATAAAAACGGTGCATTATTAACATACAGTTAATTAATTTACTTCACAATGCACATTATTCAATAAACCTTTTTAATCTATTACCTATTAACCGTGTCTAGAGATTTCACGGTCGGATTTCCGGGATTAAAAGTATTCTATGTCATTCTCCTGGTCCTAAGCTATCTCCTTACGAATTTTTACCGAATTGGTCCAGTAGTATGAGTGGTGTAACGAACCTGTCTTTGTTTTCACTACATAGTATAAAACAAAGTCGCTTTTTCTGTCATGTGTTATGTTGTATGTCCCTATGAACGCTCAAATCTTTAAAACTACGCAATGGATTTTGATGCGGTTTTTTTTAATAGATAGAGTAACTCATGAGGAAGGTTTTTATCAGCATTGCACCCGTGCGAAGCCGGGGCG
>LQNK01000755.1:167727-211163 GCA_001586405.1 Phoebis sennae
TGGTCGTTAATGTCTGGACTGGACTAAATAAAAACGATGCTTTATTAACATAGAGTTAATTAATTTACTTCACAATGATATTGCACATTATTCAATAAACCTTTTTGATCTATTACCTACTAACCGTGTCTCGAAATTTCACGGTCGGATTTCCGGGATTAAAAGTATTATTTGTTATTCTCCTGGTCCTAAGCTATCTCCTTACGAATTTTTACCGAATTGGTCCAGCAGATCTCGAGTGGTGTAACGAACCTGTCTTTGTTGTATATATATAATAGCGAATATATTATATTTCTCAATATTTTTTTACAACAATTCAAAATATATTATTTGCTTTCAGGTGGAGAAACCCGTGACCGAGGGCCTCTCGCACAGAACACGCGACCAATGGGAGATCGACCGGTCGTCGCTCAAGTTCGTGCGCAAGCTCGGCCACGGCCAGTTCGGCGAGGTGTGGGAGGGCCTGTGGAACAGCACCACGCCCGTCGCCATCAAGACCCTCAAGTCCGGCACCATGGACCCCAAGGACTTCCTCGCTGAAGCGCAAATCATGAAGAAACTGAGACACAGCAAACTCATTCAACTGTACGCGGTTTGCACGTTGGAAGAACCGATCTACATCATCACTGAACTGATGAAGAACGGCTCCCTCCTGGAGTACTTGCAAGGTAATATACGCGCTATCGCCCCCATCTAGTATAACATTTCCCAATCTCGCTATCTTTGTGATTAAATTGTAAAGCATCGATAATCATTTTGCTACCTATTACTATCGCTCGGAATCTACAGTTATCTGATCGTATGTGACGACGTGATTGCTAACTGAAATTGTCTGCTGTGCAAATGGAAATAGCGTCTAATAAATGTATTAGTTATACGACATGAGTTGTCGAACGGAAGCAATTAACAGTTTTATTAAGTCTCGTGATATGATTTATTATCTATATACATATAATAAAACAGAAACCAGACCATTTCTGTACATTTAATATTTTTTTTAAAAAGTATTTGCTATTTATGTTTTACAGACCCAAAAACCATGGTTAGAATTTTTCTCTGTTCGTCTAATTGTCTGTTTATGTGTTTGTTTTGCAGATTTTGTTAAAATTTTATATATTGATAGACCAATATTAGGTGCAACCTATAAGCTACATTTGATTTGAAAAAAATAATTATTAGGGGTGGCCCTCCATGTATGTAAAATTCATTCATAACTATTTATTCGATTAGTCTATTTTAGCACTAAACTATTCGTTGGACTGATTTGAAAAATTATCCGACTATTGGAATCTTATACCCTGATGAACATAGACTATATTATAGATATTATAATATTATTCTATGTGAGCGAAGCCTCGCGGAACCGCATATTAACACACCTTTATTATTTCCAGGCAAAGGTCGCGGTCTAAAGCTGCAACAGCTCATCGACATGGCGGCGCAGATCGCGGCCGGCATGGCGTACCTCGAGTCGCAGAACTACATCCACAGGGACCTCGCCGCGAGGAACGTCCTCGTGGCTGAGGCGAACATCGTCAAGATCGCAGACTTTGGACTCGCCAGGCTTATTAAGGTATGTACTATCTTCGGAGAACCATCCACTTGTAAGTCAAGTCAAAGTCAAAGTCAAAATGTTTAATTTCCAAATTGGCCTCTGTTAAGGCTTTAAGAACGTCATTTACATTTGCATACTGAGTAGGAACGTACTGTTGGTTGAAGGGAAAATAGGTACATGGGCGACATATTGAGGTAGTGAAACAGTAGATTGAAATATGAGAAAACTATATCTGGAACCTAGCTAGAGAGTAAATTAGCTATCGTGGCAGCAACTGATATAGTTGAAATTGTTAAACAAACACTTCATCGTCACTGAGTTGTAGAATAACTACATATATTCATTTATACCTCACCGTGTAGAACGTTATGGTAGCTAAAACTGACATCAATAGGCTTCAGTCTTTGCTATTCTTAGTATATACTTACATTAAATGCACCAGAAGGATGCTGTTGTTGTCTTTAAATTAGGTCTATTTAATTTGTTTGTTATATCAAAAGGAAAATATCACAAAGAACCTCACCACGATCGACTCGATGAAGATGATTCAAGATGATTATCGCCTGACTTTGGACTAGCTTTCAAGGCAGTTTTTATTAAGTATAATTAATAGGCGTTGATATTTATTAATAGATTCTTTGTTTAAATGGGCCAATAAAAAAAGGATTAGAACTATTATTGGTATTTAAAATAATTTTTATTCCAATAATACGCAGCTGGAATTTTATCTACCCACTTTTTCCTTTGATGTCAGATTATTATCAAAATAATATATTATAATCTTGGCCATCGGTAATAAAAATCAATTGGTTATATCAATTATTATTATCACAAAACATTGGTCTAGTCTGTAATTGGTTGTTTATAGTATTAAGTATGTAACCTTTACCTTTGTTCAAATTACACTTTGTGTATATTCTGAATTGTCGTTTTTTCATTAATTAAAATGAATAAACGTCTTTGTTGTTTACTTTTTAACATAGTGTCCCTGGTCATAGTCGATGTTTGGTAAAACTCATTAGATTTTCCTTTGTTAAGATCATGATTTTTCTTTAGTTTAAACCATTAAAAATTATAGGCAATAAAGCCGGCAATAAAGTATGTTTTTCAATTAATTGTTATCATATACATTACGTTAATAGCACCATTTAACTTAGACGCTCTTTGATAGATACTTCAATGTATCATATTATCATGTGAGTGACGTAAACATATTTCTACATTATTCATTGAATAGTTTCGCGGAAGTCAGTTATGTAAGACTCGATAACGGAAATAAATGTTATTGCCTATTGTGCTCTTATGTTTAATGATCTATTATTTATTTAGATATTTTTAAGAATGATCTCATTTTAAAAACCAAATATAATTCTTGAATGTATAATCCGTTCAAGATTAAAAAAACGTAGATACCAGAATTTCGTGAACCAAGAGCATTTCAATGTAATTATTATGTAAGACAAATTACTCAGTATTGTTAATATTGTAAATATTCATGAAGCGAGACTACGTACAAAAACTAATATTGTCTCGCTGACCTTAGTATATTTTAAATTTAGAACGCATGAGTAACCTTATTTTTGTGATTATCGGATAAACTATGTTTATGCATGTTATTAGGAGCTAACAGTATGGGCACGTGTTTCGAATGTTCTTGAGTGTTGGGCGTCGTATAGCTACTCTGTACTTCTCTGCCCTTATGTCATTGGAAAACCCAATCATATGAGTTGTTGTTTTAAAATATTTTCTATTTTTAATTTTTTTTTATTTCTGGAAGGATGGGGAAGTGTACGTTCAATAAAGGGACAAGCTAATAAAATCAAAATTGTGGGCTTGACATTAAAGGTGCCAAATTCAAGAAACACTAATTTATTACCTTTAATTTATTGTTAAACGGTAAGAATCACTATTATGACAGCATTTAACCACTCAAGCAGAGGTTCCCAAGCTGTGCGTCGCAAGGACTTCGATGCTTCCTCTCCTTGATGCATTCCCTTAATCCTATTTGAAACTAGAACTCACCCGCTTTCGCTAGGTCCTGCAAACCTATAACTAAACTCGTAAGTGCGTCGCAGATTTAAAAGGAAAGAAGAACCATTGCTAAAAACTTTTAATATATATTTTTGTTGTTTTGTTTGTAGGAGGACGAATACGAAGCGCGCGTCGGCGCCCGCTTCCCGATCAAGTGGACGGCGCCCGAAGCGGCCAACTACAGCAAGTTCTCCATCAAGTCCGACGTGTGGTCGTTCGGCATCCTGCTCACTGAGCTCGTCACCTATGGCCGGACGCCTTATCCGGGTGAGGATTGTTATTTTTAGGTTTTTTTTATGTAAGGGGCAGTAAAAGAACATGTGGTTCAGCTAATATTAGCTAATATTAAGTAACTACTGCATTTCATAAACAATATAGGAACTATATAGAAGAGGAGCACATGTCGGATGGAGCACAGGCCTTCGGCAACTGTAATATATGGCTTTATACTTATTTTATGCGGGGATATGGTAACTTGCCAAAGCAATGTTCGGCTCTTTCGACACTCCAACTTTCATTTCCCTATGTAGAAATCAAAATTTTTGTGTTTTCAAAAATGCAATAAATTGTACATGTAAGATCATTTATATTTTGAACACTTCTTAATGGGTATGTTTCTTAAAAATGTAGATTTTAAAGTAGTACTATTTATTATTGAACTAGCTAAGCTCTGTCGTTTCACCCGTGTATATCTCCCTTTCCTCCTTCCTCGGGTTTCATACAAAATCTGTATAAAATTTCATCTAAATCGGTCCAGTCTTTTCAATTCACACAAATAAAAAATCAAATCTTTCCTCTTTATAATATTAGTATAGATAAACGAATCTATTTCCCTTCCATAACACTAACGTTGACTGATCGGCAGGCATGTCGAACGCGGAGGTGATGCACCAGGTGGAGCACGGGTACCGCATGCCGTGCCCGCCCAGCTGCCCCGCGCCGCTGTACGAGATCATGCTCGAGTGCTGGCACAAGGACGCGCTCAAGCGGCCCACGTTCGAGACGCTGCAGTGGAAGCTGGAGGACTTCTTCACCATGGACAACTCGGAGTACAAGGAGGCGGCCGCCTACTGAGCCCGGCCCGCCCTGCCGGCCCACCGACACGCGACGCACGTGAGTGCACGCACTTTACTCTTATATGCACGACGATTTACATCATCATGGTGTTTTTTTTAATCGAAGGAAATACATTGTATTTTAAGAAGCATAAAATACATAATTGTTTAACATCCACCTTAAAAGCGTAACTTATTTTAGCACTTATGTGTAAGTAAATTTTCTATAGTTATTTTAATACAAACTTCGGCTAGTTAAATTAAAAAAAAATAATAATCAGTGAAAGCACCTATACTTTACGCAAGAAGCCAGTATTTTGAACCATGTCAGCGTGTAACAGTATTATATAGCTAATAATGATTTTACTAACAGGCCGCGAGCGTATACCACATGCCGCCGGAGCTGCAGCTGCTGCACAACAGCGCATCAATGCAGCACCTGCAGATGCACTCGCACGCGCACGCGCACGCCCACGCGCCCGTGCACTCGGCCACGCTCGCGCAGATGCACCCCACGCTCGCGCAGGTGCACCCCACGCTCGGCGCGATGCACCCCGCGCTCGGCCCGGTGCACGCCACGCTCGGCCCGGTGCACTCGGCCACGCTCGCGCAGCTGCCCGTGTGCCACCACCACGGCAGGAACACGCTCGCGTACCGCGTGCCGCACTAGACACACACATACACACACACACATCGTCACCTGAAGCCGCGCGCGCACACAACTCACGGACCCTATGTCGTTTAAGCATCGTTCCAAGTTCAAAATGTTTACGGTTTGAAACTCACGGAGCGCCCTACGTGGTTTATGTATCGTTCCAAATTCAAAATAGTGTTTACGCTTTGAATTTAGAACGACTATTCATTTTTTTTATTATTCCTTTTTGTATGCATCGACTTGATTATTTTTTTACGATGTGAGGAAAACAGAAGCATCAATCGCCCCGTGAGTTTGTATATTCGTAGGTCTATATTATTGCAAGTATTTATATATTAAGTAACTTGTAACACATTCATACATTGTTGTACTCTATATAAATAAAAGCGAAATATTAATAGTTGAAATTGATAAAATCAAAGAAAAATAATGGTTATTAAACCTACAATTTATAAAACTGTATAACTATGTGTTTAAAGATTTATCAAAATAACTGTGTAAGTGTGTGCGCGCCAAACATCACACATCCATTGTAATTGTAATAGAAACATACATAAAATGTAGAATTGTTTTCATCGTAATAATGGCAGTAACCATCCACAAAGAAAGCTTACAAAACTCTCATTACCGAGGCTTAGTTAAAATAGCTTCTAAAATATATTGTTATAGATTGTTACCATTGTGGTATTAAAAACATTGACATGACGATAAATGTCTTCACATAGCTTTTATATTGAGTTAGAAAATAAATCTAGCGTCTGTAATTTTAATCACACATCATCGCAAATCATACTGTAGGCGTTACGTGATTTTGATTTTGATTCTTATCAATGTGTAATAAGGATCAAAGTCAAAAATTCAACTATAAGAAGTAATTTAGCGCCTATTACACCTCATGTAAGCTAGATGTCGACATTCCTTTTACTTTACACAAATACTACGTACGTTAGTATAATAATGCCGATATTGTCTAATAATGAACGAAGTAACGTAATTTATACTGTAATGTTATCGATGTGAAGAATATAAAATTATAGAATATGCAAAGAGATAGGATCCAATAGTTTAAGTAAAGAAACAATTGTCCCCATATAGGATTAGTCTATCCTAGCGAGTTTCAACTTAATCACCAATAAAATAAGGTCTAATTTTCAAATGTAGTAATAGATATACGTACTCGATTCCGTCTCGGACATCAATCATCGCCTTTTTCATATTTACTTGTACTGTATTAATAAATAGTTCTCAATATTTAGTGTTCAATACGATTGTATCTCTTTGTTTCTGCGACGGCTTGTTTAATTTTATCATCCTCACGTCGATACTGAATCTTCCACAATTTTACAAAGTATTTATAGAATAGGTTAACTTTTTATCTGTCGAATTCTCAAACATCAACGTCATGTGAGAGGCTAATGGAGTTATTTATTCTCGTTTTGTGCGGAGTTGGAACTATGTTTCCCTTTCTTGTGACTTTTTGACTTTGGCGTAGATTGCCTTGATTGATACGAGTATACCCCATACCACCTAGAAAATGTTTATAAAGAAATATTAGTTAAAATCTGATTACAATATTTCGCGAAATACATGACACCATATACTTTTACATACAAGACTGCGGTATTACTTTTTAATTTTACACATGAACATATTTATCAACTAAATTGTGCAAAATTGACATTAATTTCGCTCTTGGTGGTATGAAGTATAAATATTAGTTTCGATTATACGTCCGTTTGAGAGTTCGAAGATGAACGTTGATGCAATAACGTGTCAAGCTTGTAAGCTTGTAGTGCAGTGAAGGTAGTGGTGAGACTAGCGCTTGTTCCCGGCTTTGGACGCTCTACAACGGACTGTGTGCGTGTGTGTGACGTGTAACAGTGTGCGTGATTTCGGAGGATATTTAGGTTCGGCAGGGATCTCTTATATTTCGCGTATCGACTCGCTCTCGAGCGCGCTAAAGGATAAGGTATTTTTCACCTTCGTATACCATATTTAATGTAGATTAACGATATTGGTGATAGATGCCAAATAATCCTAATAAAGAACTGAATTTTATATGTATACACACTTATCGTTCTGAGGGTATTTAGACGTTAGACTTATTTATGTAATTTATGTAGCTTTTCTATCGCGTTCGATTGTTACGTAACGGACGCCTTGTATTTGATTCGTTGCGATGGTTTCAGCGAGTTTCCCCGTAACGTGGATCGCGGTGCAGATGTTTGAATTTGATTTGTGCCAAGACTTTTAGTTTAAGCGAAAGTTTTCAGTTGCCACGAATTATGACGATCGCCCGACAGGCGACTGCTTACATAATTTGTGAGACGAATTGGCCTAAGAATTAACGTTTTGGATGTGTAGTTTTGTATTTTTATTATTAGAAATATAATTAGTATTTATTACGATTAGATGTTATTTATTATCGGCGTCATACTCGAGCGTTAATCCTGCACGACCTTATATTATGTGCAATATCTTCGCGTAGTTAGTTACGTACTGGAAACTCGATGAATATTGATGTAGCGAAACCGATTTTACATCCTCAGAACATTAAAAAAGATTAGTTGAACGGTAGGCTTGGAAATGTTATCGTTATTGACGAATATCTTTACTTTTTATAACCACGTCAGATTAGTCGTTTCCCACTTGTGTAAATAGTACCAAATGTAGAGATAAAGGTTTACGAGTGATATTAGTTTGTTGGTTATTACGAAAACGTACTGCCCAGTTGAGGTCCACTGACTCTACCATTCCAATCGGATCGCAATAATTTTTTATTATTATAGAAATTGTGACAAAAAGTTTAGATTTTAAATGACATTTGTTCTATCACAGTTAATTATTGATAAGATTGAAAATGAGCCGCACAAATATAATAGCTTTTGATTAACTGCCTACTAACGAGGTGCCTCAAAATTCTTCATATATACGTCACAAAGTATTTGGTCGTTGCTGCGCGTCGGTGAGCGAACAATAAATTAGTTTTCGTACATTTTATTAGATCTGTATTCGATTGAGTGCTCAAAACTGTTCGTATTTTGATAGATATTTTTTCAGCTTGATTTCAGATTGATCGTGAAAGTTCGCTCACGACCCGCGGCAATAAGTTTTGTAAACGCACTGTGGATATAGCACTTGAATGTATAGAAAATGAATGGTACAAGTAGATTTTGAACTTCTGTATAAACTTTTACTCATTCCGAGTATCCAAGAAAATAGTAATATTTTAAATGTATTTTATGATCTTATTCGCAGTTCTTCGAGAATATCAAAAGTGACTATTTACTCTCCTACTGTATTATTTTGATAATTTATTTAGTACGTTAATATCGTCGTAAGTTGTAGCTGTATAAACGCTTTAGGCTTTACGCTTAACGCAATAGCTAAGTTCGCTACGTTTTATCCTGTTTAAGGCAATAATATAACATAATATTATGATTTTAATAATTTTATTTAGTTAGCCAATTTTAAGTGTATTACTTGTAAAATTGCGCCATCACAATTAAATATGGATGAATCAGATAGAATAAGGCTACGTGAAAGTGTTACTTCGATATAAATGAATAGCCGTGTGGTTTTGTTTCTGTGTTACATGACATTGCGTGGTTTTACAGTAATGTACAGTTGTAGAGTACTTGTCCGCGATTTGAGATGGAAAAGCAAAATTCGAGTGCGACTGACGTTAGTTGATACTGATCGTAACGTGAGTAAGGTCTTATTACCTCCGAGTATCAATTAATTATATTTTAATTGTCGGCCGGTGGCTCAGTGCCGTATCGACTTTGATCATTATTATGATTTATTTGTTATCGCCGTTTCGTCCGGCTTTTTCTTATATGATAAATTATATTTATAAAATAAATTAATCATGCGCCGATTCGCCACTGTTTTACCGGTATTATTATTATGGTTATGATTATTATATTTCACTTATTTGTAAAGATTTTTTTAACACAACAATAAATATAAATGTGAAATATTTTTTGTTTTATTGTTCATTCCTAATCCCCAACTATTCATCTATTTTGCACAATACATAAAAGTATTTGGTTGACAGTAAAAATAATTTTCATATGAAACACTGATAATTATTATTTACGTAAAAACTTTATAAAGTATAAGATCTAATACTTTTCAAGGATCATATAAAGATATAATAAAACAAATAACATTTTAATGATTAATTTTATTCTTCAATTTTGCGCAGACATTGGATATCCTCATTTTGTGCTCATCACTTAACACATTTTCTTTAATATCACACAACAGAGACGCATCCTTTTCTATCCTTGATATTAAATCTTCAATTTGATTAACATTTAATTTAGCTTTTTTAGAAACCGGTTCGTTGTCACTATCATTGTCAAAAAGGGAATCAATATCAGCCAATTCAAAATTACTTTCACTACGCTCGGAAGCTATAGAACATAATTGTGATTTCATACATTTATGCACAAAACTGCATTTTTCCACATCTTTTAACCTATTTTTCTTTGTATCAAAATTATTTTGAGCCATTTTGTATTCATTAAATTCTGTTAATACATCCTGGAAAGCATCTTGCTGCAAAATTTTATTCAATTCACTAGACATACTTTTATTTTCTATGACAATAAAAATATACTGATGTAACTCAAAATCACTATTTAGGAGTAGTTTTTCAAACACTTCATTCAAGAGACTAGATTGCGTATCAAAATTACGATCATATAATTCACAAAATATTGGTAATAAAAGATAGACTAGAGCAGTATTTTCTGTTAGTAGAATGCTTCCCATGATGTTGAAAATCTGTAAAAAATAAATGGTTCTCAATTTGGTTAAAATATAATTATCGTTAACAATTTAATTTGAAGAAAAAATGAACAAAAAATTACCTCTATTTCTATATTTTTTGAGATTCTCTCTCGTACTGCATCAGTAAGTACTATCAAACCTTCAAGATATCTAAAATACCAAATTGAACTTTCATCAAAATCCTTAACTTCAAAGTTGCACTTGGGACATGCTTTTCTCCACATCCTCATTAGTAAATCTAAAACATTATTGTCCTTATGTGTACATGTTGCTGCTAAATTCATAAGTTTTATCTGTGAAAATAATAAAACTAAAAAAATTCTAGAGCCACAATTAACTTATTTTATTTAACCAAATGAACGACATGAAAGAAGTGTGGATATGGACATGTAGAATACATACTGCCTCTAAATATTAATATAAATTAATTAAAACTATGTTGTTAAGAAATAGTATTTATTTTCGTAACTTTCAATTGCTTAAAGAGATCTTAGTATGTATTCGTATTCGTATTCATGCCTTGTATTTTACTTTTAGTAGCAATAGTTCTTACCATATGATCAATGTTGTCTTCATCTACCCTCAAACTATTGAACATCTTTGATAATTTATCTAGTACCAAATATTCTGCATTGACTTGCATATTGAGTGGCAAATTCGATATCCTTAACGCGACCCAAACGTCTAAATTATCTTTATCAAGCATATTATACTGTTTGTATATTAACAATTTATCTTGTTGTGAACATAGTTGAAATAATTTCCTCAAGGTATATCGTAAATATATTTCTTGTGGAGAGCTATGGAATAACTTGTGAGTTGTTAATTTTTGATAAACTTTTAATAAAGACATAAGAGTGTTCGAGAGTAATATAGGATCGCAGGATCTGAAAAGGGAAAAGTTCATTATAATTATATGACCGTAATTAACGATTGATTAATTGGGAAACGGTATAGTATAGTATACATTAAGAAGTATATTTTTTTAGTAATGAAAAGCTGTATCTGCCTTTAATTGGAGTTCACCTAATTCTTCAGCCACATTGTAATCAAATTATTTAAAAAATTGTATCCTATATGTAGAACTGTAATAAATAAATATACATTCAAGGTACAAGCTTCATTTCATACAATAAAAACTTACCTTAATAACATCACCCACAAGTTACTCGCAAAAGTAGCGCTATAAAAGTCAGTATTCAATAAATTCTCGAATAATATTCGCTCCAACATTGAAAACTCTTCTGAGTTAAATGTTCTAGTAAATGCTAAGGTGCCTGTTAACAGATATTCAAATAACCCGTAGGAATTATCGCTTTCTTTACATATTTTCAATCTCAAGCCCATGTTGAACCATACATGTCCTAAAAGAAAACAAAATTAAGTGTAAGTTTAAAGGAAATAAAATAAATCCCAACTTTGTTAATATCAAACTTAGTACTTTATTGAAACATATTTTTCATTGATTTAATTTTCCATTTTAATTTACGTACTTACTCTTACTCTTACATTTTAATTTGCAAACAAAAAAAATCATTAAAACCACACATCTTAAAAGGAAAAAAACGTTTTTAACAAGTGAAATACTAACCTAATGGTAGTAATCGGAAGATGCACTTAACTATTCGCATTTTAATGTCTCCTAGTTCTGTGTTGATATTCAGTAACCTTTTCATTACTGTTTCTAGTAATATAATTAACCCATAATATGCTTCATCTATTAGATTGTGTTCTACAATGTTACACACACACTAAAAAGCAATGTTATAAAAAATATAAAAATAACAAATTCATGTCACCAAATTACTCATTTTTATAAAAAACTGTATTTTTATTACAGTTAAATATTTTATTTTTATTTATTTATACAGGATGAATTTTTGGGCTTTCGGGGCCAAATCCGTAACTATGAGGAATATTAAAAAACTACTGAAAAAAAATCTGGAGGTAATAAAACGGATATTTTTTGTAAAATAATGTCCTAGGCCAAAAAAAAATCTTTAAAAGTAGTTAGGCAATTTTATTGCTTTAAAATATATTTTTCAACTCACATTTAGAAATTTCTTGTCATCTATAAGTTGGTTGAGTAAGACTTCCAATGACACTATTACATTTAATTCTATCTGCCTTGAAAGCTGTGATTTTCCGATCAGTTCAAGGTATGGATTGTTGAATCTGAAATAAAAAAATATTAAGATCAATACTAATGAATAATTACGTAATATTAATTATGTATTATTTTCAAATGATTTCCCAAAGAAAAAAAAATATCAATATCATTTTAATGTCATCCATTATAAAAGTGGTAACTTATAAATGTGTAATCAGTGTAAATTCACAGCAATAAATTACAGAGAAACTATAACAAGTGATTGGAAACTTACGTAAATAAATAAATAATTGTATCAATTACATCTTCATGTTCATTATTTGTGGCTTTCTTGAATATATTAAATAACTTTGATAGTATCTTTACTCCAAAACTTGCAACTTTTACTGATCTTAATAATGCCTTGTCATCTTTTACCTGTAAAAAAATGGGGATAGTTTTAGAAGTCATTTTACTCCCCCTACAAAAAATCAACATAAAAAAAAAATCTTTAAGACGCATTAGAATTGGTCGTTTAGTCGGTCGATTAATGTGGGCACCGCGCAATCAACGTAACGGGAACGAGTCATGCGCACATTATAGCATGCACCGTATGCGGATTCCAGCGACCAATGTAAATGCGCCTTTACTCAGTTTCATTATGCTGTTTCATTGTATAAGAACACTAGCAGAATTACGAGAATAACCAGGTATTATTTTTTTTCTAGTTACAGGTGGTTAATAAAATAAGCTACCTCTAACACCATTTTCATATTACTCCTAATCATTTCAATAAACAGCTTAGTACATTTGTTATAAATGTGCTTGTCTAGCAAATGACTTGAATACTTCTCACAAATGGCTGAATAGGCCTTCCACTGCTCCGCCATTGTTTTTATATCCAATGCCTGGACCACTTCTCCAATTTTAAGATTTATATTAAGAGCTGAAAATTAATATTTACATTAAGACAAAACAATACTTGCAAGCATATGAGTTTATGTATAGTTAGGTTAAGCTTCTAAATATATTTTAAACTACAATTTTACAAGAAGCTGTCTTTGAGCTAGACCTAGCGTTGTAATGTACACATGCAGGTATATTCGTGTTAAAATCGCCTACTTGACCCCCTACACCAACCCTTTCCTCAATATCCCCCCACAATTTTGCTCACCTTCGAACTTATGATTTGCCAACAAAATTATATCAAAATTGGATTTATGATACTCACATACATACAATCATACAATGGCTCATCTACTTAAATGATTTCTTATTATAAGAAGATAAATATATTAGAGGATAATACAAACCTTCCAATAAGACTTCCAATTCATTCTGTTCGCTTAAATCAAAAGTAAATTGTTTCTCCATTGACAACAGGTAAGTTAATTGTAGTTCATGACAAGCACGGAATAAGTCCTTTAACTGTTTCTCAACTCTATTTATATAAACTCCATACAGACATTCACTGGAATTACCAAGAATAAAAATTTAAATACACTTAAAAATTCAATAATTGCTTAAAATAAATGTTAAATGTTTATACTATGATTCGTTTTGTGTAATGATTGAACATGCACAATGTTATTAATTGCATATAATGTTGTGGTTAGTTTATGGTAAAAAAACTTGATTAAATTTATATTTGACAAATAACAATTAATGCAGTTAATTATATATTTTATTATCAATTACCTCTCTTTACAGTGTGAAAATACAGATAAAATTATGTGTCCCGTAATTGTGGGATATGATTTCATACTGGAGCAAACCAGTGCAATGGATTCCATCACACTTTTGATAAAGTTTGATAGCATTTGTAATAAATATATTGCATCTTCAAGATAATTACATATACTGTGTAATTCTATATTCGATTCCTCTAAGGCACTCAATATGGCACTTATACACTGAAAATAGAATAAAAGTCAGTATAAAACATCTTTATGGTATTTGTGATGACATAACTTGTGTCTGCATCCTTGCTTTTAGGTAAGTTTAGGCCTAGGTTTAACTAAACATATAGGTCATCCCCATAATGGGTGATAGGAATTTTTAAAGTCACACAACAATTTCAAATTAATTATAAAATGTGCCAGTACATAAGAAATATATCCTGAAACAATTAAGTTCTTTTAGTCAAAAGGACTTACAATAAACCCTACAACCTACAGTAATAGATAATAATTCAGTTTAAAATAGTAATAAATATAAAATACACACTTGCTAATTACCTGATCAACACATGTTTTGCAATCTTTTAATACATCATTAAAATGTATAACAGCTATGCCTTTTTTGTCCTTACAAAGGGAAGTCTTCAATCGAGACATGATGATTTTATATGTATTGGGTCCCATCTATACTTTCTATAGGAATAATATTATGTGGAATAAATAGTTTACGTATGTATGTCCATTGAATAAAGACATACAATTGATTTTATTGTTCATTATTGTTTCTTTGAATTATCTAAAGCTTTTGTTTTTTGTAAGTAACAATGCTTTGTGGTGTGTGTAATGTTTAATTGCTTGATTTCATGTTTTTTATAAGCATTAAACGAAAATAAATTCAATTTCAGCTGCATCTCTGTTTCGATATTCTTCATCTGAATAAAATAGAATAAAAAGGATACTGCAATTCTGTGATCTACCTCCTCGCTTAACTCGGCAAATACATCCGAACTTTGAGAATCGTCCATTGCGATAATTACTTGTGATGCTTGTCCAATATAAACAGAATATTACATTACAATAATAAATATTTCTGTATTAAAAAATGGAAAATAAACAATAAACTTTCTGAGCTCCCGCTAAAACAATTGTCAAATTTATAATGTCAATTGACATTTAAAGTGTGTCTATTGGTATTGACAAATAATACACCATAGATACCCTAAAATCGCAAAAAAGTTCATAAAAAGAACATAACTAAATTCTGTTGAAGATTTCTGCAATTATCCATCGTCATTTATCAACTTTTCTTAAATAGATCTCGTAAACTTTCTGCTGTTTGATCCACGATATCTTGAGTATATTTTCTTAAGGCAAGTACATTTAGTTCGATTCGATATTTAGCGCATTTAATGACGTTTAAAATTCAAGATTTTCTATTATTTATATATCAATTACAATAATTGAATGGCTTTTAAGATCCTACCGGAACCCTACCTAAACATGGAGAGGGATTTCTGAGATTCGAATAAATATCGTATTTTATTTAAAACTCAGAGTCGATTGCTGTGCTGTTTTGCGTGAACGGGAATGGCTAAATGTCACAAGACAATTCAGTTTTCAGTTGTCAATGTCAAGTTTCACGTGTATTGCACGTTTGCCGGTGTCTTCTTTATTTACTTTTAAAAATTGTATAAAATACATTTATTTTTTTTTATAAAATATTTCTAATACGTTGTTTAGCGGAATGACATGATGGGTGAAAAATTAGTGTCCGCTCTTCAGCAAATAGAGCAAGAAACAAAGAATAATGATCTGTTAAAAGCATGTCAACAAATAAGGGTTAGTTCTTATTTAAAAAATATTCCTACGGAATGTGTTTAATTAATTTTATCTACTTTTATGTTTATGGAAATAATTATTGATGTAACACCATTTAATTATGTACTTATTTTTTTATTTTTCATTTGTTGTTATTAAATCAAATAGATTTATTATAGCAAGAATGGAAAATAAAAAAAAAACATATGGTGCTTATAGAATTATTATATATTTTTTAATCTAACAGACATTTTAATAATCTTCATAAATATATACAAACAGTCTTGTAAGCCTTTTCAATGATGTCTTTATTATTCAATGTCATATTTTTACACTACATGATTGAAATAACCTCTTGATTCCCTATTTTAGATTTCTCTAGTAAAAAATCCAGACAGTACAGATAAACTAGTTACAACTTTATCAGAGTACATTCTTAATTTTGAAGATGCTATATTATTTGGGAAATATTTGTCCAACCTATCCCTGGCCCTAGTATCAACTAGAATTCCACTTAAGCCAGTATTTGCAAGCAATAGTCATGATCTTGGCACGGACTGTGAAAAAACGAAGCATCTTGAATATTCTATAGTATTGGCGCAGCTCAGTGACCATCCGGATGTGTTGCAGTAAGTACTTTTGTTGGATTATTTTGGAATTAATTTGATTTTGATTATGTTATTTAAGATTCAGTTTGATTATTTAATGACAAAAAGCTTCAGCCTTGTTTTTTGGAAGTGTTTTTAAGGATACATTCTGTTTGTTATTTAATCAGATGTGTTGAGACTAAAAACCAATATAGACCATGGTGTATACATATACATACAGACATACCATAACAACACTAGATAGATGCAAGGGTCTAGAAAACTAAGCACTGGTGTACTGGACCTTATAAAAAATATAATATAATTTATTTCTTAATTTCTTAATACTGCCAATATTGACCCTTATTTTAATTTTATAGATATGCTCAAAAATATTTCCAAGTGAACCCTGTGCCGCCCTATGAAGTCTTTATTCATCATGAAGACTCCTACAATGTGGCACCAAAAAAGAGAAGGCTCCAAGATTGTAGACAAAAAATATCAGACCATAATATTGTGTCCTGCTGTTATAAGCTGTTGAGTAAATTACCAAATGAATTTTCGGCCAAATGGGATTGGACAAAATTTGTTGTAAACTTTAGCCACCATGAAAATGAGGAAATAAGATGGTATGTAATAACAAAATATGGATATATTTTTTCTTTTTTTTCCTTTCTATTTTTTGTTGAAAGTGAAAAATTAATTGTTAATACATTACAGTTAATTAATTACTTTAAGTGACAAACCTAAAATTATAAATTTCATGTTATTAAAATTAGATGGACTTTATAAAAATTAAAGATTATATGAATTTCCAGGATGGTAAAAGAATGCATGGTGATACTGACAAACATGACAGAGGCACAGGCACGAACATTAAACAAAAACTTAAACATTTCCAATGACACAGATATTAAGCATAGCATGACCAAAGGAGACCAAAGTATTGGCGCTGGTATCGACAACTTGACTGTAACAACACCATCAATTGTTAATATTGATGGAATAGTTCTACCAATTTATGACAAGGATAATGTAAAGCCTGAAACTTTAGTTCCTGTGAAATCAACAGTTAATAACTTGAGGAGCTTGGCTTTAGCTGTTGCGTCAGGTAAATTGTTAAATAATAAAGTCTTAAAATAAATGACTTAACAATGAAAAGTTTAGCATTGAGTAAGCTGTATATATAGCTCAATTGACCTTGAATATGGGTATTACATAGAAAAGATAAGAATTGTGAATATATAAACCTCCCATGAAAAAAAGGAGTTTTTACTTCATTAGACTTTACAAGTTCTTATCAGTGTTTTTTTTTACTATAGACTAGAAACATTTCTTTTGATGCAGAATTATTTTTTGGTAGTCACATTTTCTTGATGATAATGAACAATTTTGATTAAATATATGTTTTACAGGTAAAGCCTTATCCCTAATGGGTCCTGTAGGATCAGGTAAAACCTCTCTGGTGGAGCATCTAGCCGCAATCACTGGCCGCAAAGGTGTAGCGTTTAAAAAGGTTCAACTCGGAGATCAGACAGACTCCAGGATGTTACTAGGGTCTCATCAATGCACTGATGTGCCTGGAGAATTTATATGGGCGCCTGGTGTCCTAACAGAGGTACTTTAAGAATTTGGTTGTATTCTTTTAATTTTCTTTTAATAATAGTGCTTAACTTCAGGCGTGAACTGCCTCAAAGATTATGATATAGCTATAGGCAAAATATCTTAAATTTCTTTATATGCTATGTTTTTAGATTGACCAAATTACAGAAGGACCAGAATTCTTTTTTCTTAAATACTCTGTTACAAAGTTGTTGAACAACATGTTTTTATGAAATATCCATTTCTTTATTGGCAAAATTAACATAATATTTAATGTTTCAGGCTGTGATGAATGGTCATTGGTTGTTGCTGGAAGACATTGATTGTGCTGCGCTGGATGTAGCGTCTACTTTAAGTTCTTTATTGGAGAGAAACACTTTATGTGTGCCTGGTTTTAGAGATGCCTTGCCTGTTACACCAGGATTTCAATTATTTGTGACGCAACGGTAATTAAATATCTTCTTGTTAGAAGTAACAAAAAAATCCAAATATTTATTAAAATTACAAACTAGAAATAAACGTTTTGTTTTTCTCTTTCAGTACAATAATAACAAATTACGGTTACCAAAAGAAAATATCAAGCTCAAGTGCCTTACTACAAAAGCATTTAACAGTAATAAATGTAGAACCTCTGTCAAGGTCTGAACTGGGAGAGGTGATACAAACACTTTACCCAAGTTTAACCACAATCAGTTCTAAAATGATAGAAGTATTTATGATGTTTTCAGTAGGATGCCATGATACTTCCTTACAGACCACTGAGGGTCAAACAGAAAAAGCCAATAATGTTGTAGTATTGAGAGGTTCCAGATTAATTTCTACGAGGGATTTAATGAAATGGTGCGCTAGATCAGTCGTAGGTTTCAATGTATCTAGTCCAGATTCCGCATTGAAAGTTCTACAAGATGCTTTAGATATATTTACGTGTTCAGTGTCATCTCCTGAAGACAGATTAGAATTATCGAAAAAGGTTGGAACTTGTCTAGGCATTGTAGAAACAAAATCTGAATTCTATTGCAAACATTACAAACCAAACGTGTCGTTACAACCTGATTCGTTAATTGTTGGTCGTGCGCAAATACCGCGTATGGAAAAGAGTTTGAAATCTATAGATTTTGATAACAAGCAAGTGGTGTTTTCATTCACCCGTCAATCAGCCTGTCTTTTAGAAAAAATTGCTTGCTGTGTTCTATCTAATGAACCAGTATTATTGGTGGGAGAGACGGGAACTGGTAAAACGTCTTCAGTGCAATATTTGGCTAGACAAACGGGTCATAAACTTGTTGTAATTAATATGAATCAACAATCCGATTCTGCCGATCTCCTTGGTGGATATAAACCAGTAGACCTAAAATACGTAATTCGTCCTATAAAATCGGAATTTCTGGACCTCTTTACAAGTTTCTATAACGCCGATAAAAATAAGAAGTTTTTGAGTCATATTGAGACATGTTATGATACTGAAAATTGGATTGCGTTATTGGCATTGATGCAACAAAGTCATAAAGCAGCAGTGAAAAGACTTAGTAATGAACAGAATGCCAAGTTAAAGTCTTGGCTCACGTTTGGATATAAACTTTCTAAATTAGAGCAACAAGTCAAAGCAGAATCTAGATTGACATTTTCGTTCATAGAAGGATCTCTCGTCAAAGCAATGCAGGAAGGACATTGGGTGTTATTGGATGAAATCAATTTAGCATCAGCAGAAATATTGGAATGCTTGGCTGGTTTATTAGAAGATAAAAATGAGAGCATCGATCTACTTGAGAAGGGCGATAAAGTTCCTATAAAAAGACATCCAGATTTCACTCTATTTGCGTGCATGAATCCTGCAACTGATGTTGGGAAAAAAGATTTACCTGTAGGGTTGAGAAATAGGTTTACGGAATTTTTCATTGATGAATTAACGGAAAGGAATGATTTAATGTTACTGATAGGCGACTATTTGTATCACATGAACTTAAGTGGATCGGTGCTAGAATCGATTTATAGTTTTTATTCTTCGATTAGGAAAGAAGCCAAATTGAATTTAGTGGATGGAGCAGGTATGGATTATTTCATATTAAGTTCTTTATATATTTTTTATTATTTGTATTAATATTTTTAATGGTTTTAGGTAATGCTCCACATTATTCGCTGCGAACATTGTGCAGAGCATTGACTGCTGCGGCTAAAGCGAAATGCGGCACTGTTGCTCGTTCTTTGTATGAAGCATTCTGTCTTTCCTTTTTAACGCAGTTGGATAGATCATCTCATCCCATAGTTGAAGCTATGATAGCGAAGTATGTTATGTACTAATTTTTATTCAAATCATGTTTTTACACAAGAAATTTAACAAATAATGTTTTATTTGCAGAGCTGTTCTGGGAAAGAAAAATGTGAAATCCATCTTAAAGCAGTTAATCCCTGAACCTCAAATTCTGGGCCAAAATTATTTGCTTTTTGAAGGTCATTGGATACCACAGGGGAAGCTAGATATAAATATACCAGAAGGGTATATTTTAACACCTACCGTCAGAAAAAATCTTCGAGACATTGCACGTATTATTTCACTTGGTCGTTTACCGATATTATTACAAGGAGACACATCCGTTGGAAAAACTTCACTTATAACATACATTGCTAAAGCGTCGGGCAATTATTGCGTCAGAATAAATAATCATGAACATACCGACTTACAAGAATATATAGGATCATATGCATCTGATGCGAGTGGAAATCTAGTCTTTAAAGAAGGTGTTCTAGTCGAAGCTATGAGGAAAGGGTATTGGATTATTCTCGATGAATTGAATTTAGCTCCTAGTGATGTATTGGAAGCATTGAATCGTGTTCTAGATGATAATCGGGAGTTATTTATACCTGAAACTCAAGAAGTCGTTAAGGCAGATCCTAATTTTATGTTATTCGCCACACAAAATCCTCCCGGTCTTTATGGGGGTAGAAAAATGCTGTCACGTGCTTTTAGAAACCGATTTGTCGAGTTACATTTTGATGAAATCCCAAGAAGTGAATTAGAAACAATATTGCACCAGCGATGCCATATTCCGCCTACATATAGCAAGAAAATGATTGAAGTTATGGCTGAGTTACAAGTGAGAAGGCGAGGTTCAGCCGCAGTGCAAGGAAAAGATGGATTTATTACTTTGAGAGATTTGTTCAGATGGGGTCAGAGATACAAGCATGCATCCAAAGATATGCTAACTACTGATAAATTTTACGACTGGGACCAGCATATAGCTGACGAAGGCTATCTTATTCTAGCTGGAAAAGTACGTCAAACAGACGAAAGAAGTATAATAGAGGAAGTTATAGAGAAACATATAAAGCGGAAAGTTGATCCTAGAAATTTGTTTAGTCTACACCAAAATACTTCGCCTGTAACGAAATCTGTATTAGAAATGCTTTTAAGTAACCAATTGCAGGAGTTTTCCCATGTAGTTTGGACGTACAATATGAGACGATTAGCTGTTCTAATAGCGAAAGCATTTTACTTTAATGAACCCGTGTTATTAGTGGGTGAAACTGGATGTGGAAAAACCACGATATGTCAAGTACTGGCAGCTCTAAGTAAACGACAGCTATTTTCCGTGAATTGCCATATGCATACAGAAAGTTCAGATTTCTTGGGTGGACTTCGTCCTGTTAGACAGTATAAAAAAGACGGAAAATTATTTGAATGGGTGGATGGGCCTTTAATAAAAGCTATGGAACATGGACATTTATTCCTCGCCGATGAAATTTCTCTAGCTGATGACAGTGTTTTGGAAAGAATGAACTCTTTACTTGAGCCGGAAAGACAATTAGTATTATCTGAGCGAGGCACCGATAATAGTTCTGAAATTGTTGTTATTACAGCAGTTGACAATTTTCATTTTATCGGAACTATGAATCCAGGAGGTGATTTTGGTAAAAAGGAACTATCGCCCGCTTTGCGTAACAGATTCACAGAAATATGGTGTGATCATGTCAGTTCTAGAGAAGACTTATTGGGAGTGCTTGAAAAGAGTGTTAGTAATGGCATAGCTTTGGCCAATCAAGAAGATGGCAGTTCAGGAATTGGAAACTGTATTTTAGATTTTAGTCATTGGTTGAAGAATTCTGAAGTGACAAATAAATTTCCATTCAGTATTCGTGATTTACTATCATGGGTTCAATTTATAAATGTTACTGTTGGAAAAAATCTATTAGATGCAGCTGAGGCTTATGTTCATGGTGCTTGTATGACATTCCTCGATTGTTTTGGCACAGCTTTAACCGGCCACATCGACCCTGAAGCTTTATATATTTTACGCAAAAATGCTATCAACTTCCTACTGAATCAGATAAAAACTCTAGGATACGAAAAACTTGATGCATTAAATGAAATGTTGAATAACAAATCAATGTCCATGTCTGCTGAGGTAATCAATGACAAGTTTGGAATACACCCATTTGTAATAGATATTGGACCGTATCGTAACCCATCTGACATTCAAAAGTTTACATTCACTGCGCCGACAACTGGCGCTAACACGTTACGACTATTACGGGGTCTACAGTTAAACAAAGCTATTTTATTAGAAGGAAATCCAGGAGTCGGCAAAACAAGCTTAGTAACAGCTGTAGCGAAAAGTTCCGGTCATCGAGTTGTTCGAATTAATTTGAGTGATCAAACTGTAAGTACACTTATTAATGTATGTTGTGTATATATTCGATTTTGCTTATTTTTCGTCACTAATATTTATTGTTATATTTCAGGACATAACTGATTTATTTGGAACGGATTTACCAACAGAAGATGGGTCTTTCATGTTTAAGGAGGGTGCATTCTTAAACGCTCTCCAAAACGGAGATTGGATACTTTTGGACGAACTTAACTTAGCGCCGCAGCCCGTGCTTGAGGGTCTTAATGCATGTTTAGATCACAGAGGTGAAATATACATCCCCGAATTAGGCAAAACATTCAAAGTTAAAAAAGAAACTAAATTGTTTGCGTGTCAAAATCCTCTGAAACAGGGTGGTGCTCGTCGTGGTTTACCTGTATCATTCCTAAATAGATTTACTCAGGTATACGTCGATACTTTAACTAAAGATGATCTTACGTTCATCGTTGAGGCACAATACCCAGAACTGTCAAAAGACATTTTGCATAGGATTGTAAAATTCAATTGTAAAGTATCACACGAGATAACTGAAGTGCAATCCTGGGGACATAGAGGTGCGCCTTGGGAAATGAATTTACGAGACATACAAAGATGGTGTGAGGCACTTATTGAAGATCAAAAAGAAGGAAGAAAAGTGTCCCCTGGAAAGTTTGTTGATATGCTCTACGTGAACAGAATGAGAACTGAAGAAGACAAAGAAAAGATGATAATGACGTACAATGAAATCTTCCATCCGACTTACCCAAGAAGTGATGAACATCCCATGTTCAACATTGATAACAAGAACATAATTATTGGAGATATTAATTTACAAATCAATGATGAGAGACATTATAAAAACAGAAGGTCTATTGACACAAATCTATTAGTGCTCAGAAATCAGTTGCCAATTCTAAAGGCCTTGGCTCAGAATGTAAAAATGAATTGGCTTTCAATATTAGTTGGACCGACGGCTGTGGGTAAAAGTAGTTTAGTCCAAGTGTTAGCTGATTTAACAGGAAACGAACTACATGTTATACCAGTTACATCGGCAATGGATGTGTCGGATCTTCTAGGAGGATTCGAACAAGTGGACTATAACAGAAATTTAGAAAACATATATGATAATATTGAGACAGTTACTATACAAATTGTTAGAAGCTTGTGGATTTTACAAGACTTTAAACTTTGGAAATCAAATAAACTATTGAGCGATCTCTTTGAGTACAGACAAATAGAAACAACCGACGATACTACAAATGCATTTAATATCGATATGAAAGTTTTTAAAGAAAAAGTGCAGTTTTTATTAGATCATTGTAATAAATTGATTGAGTGTAGCAACATTTGCGATTTATCTATCCACGGTATAGAAAAGATTATTGCTGATTTAAAGAATTTGCAAAGCAAAATATTGAAAGTGACATCTGTGAATGCGGGCGGAAGATTTGAGTGGATAGATTCTTTACTTGTGAAAACTATGATCGAAGGGTCATGGCTGTTACTTGATAATGTTAATTTAACTTCATCAGCAGTATTAGACAGACTTAATGGCCTTTTAGAACCAAACGGAGTTCTTAGTATCCCAGAGCGCGGTGAAGTAAGCGAGATCAAACCACATCCCGATTTTAGAATATTTTTCACTATGGATGCAAAGTATGGCGAAATTTCTCGAGCTATGAGAAACAGAGGTGTTGAGATCTATTTGCTTCGACCAGATAATTCTGATTTAGGTTTATCAGAGATAATGCCTTTCATGGATTTAGTTGCTTTGCTATCATCATGTGGGTTGCCTGACCAATATCATGATATTTGTATACGCTGCCATGAAACAATGACGGAGTTTGTGCAAGGTAAGGAATGTATTTACTTATAAATTTTGTTTTATTTTAGTTAATGTTTATTTTATGTTAATATAAATATAACTATTCTATTTTAGGTCTAGAGCGTCCTACAATTTCCCAACTGCTTCAAGCAGCACATTTAATACAACAACAATTAGTCAGAGGTGTACCTTTCAAAACGGCCTTACTGAATAGCTTCTCAGATGTTTACATAAAACCCAGAAGTGGTAGTGATTTTATTTCCAACGTAAATATATCTTTGGCTGAAATGAAAAATAGTATGTTACGAGAGTTAGAAAATGAATTGGGTACAGAGGAGTTCCAAGAATTTGGTGCAAGTAATATTAACCACACATTGACTATTAAGGGACTTTGTTCTAATTCTGTGTACGAATTAGCTAAACAAACATCGTATACTGCAATTCAACAAATAATGGATAGCAGTTCGATCGACGATGCTACTACGCACATTTTATTCAGCATTTTAACTTCATATCAAAAATGTTCTGAAGAACAGTTACAGTCACTTTATTATTGTATTAAGGAAGCAATATCGAAGGCTCGAGATGGCAAATTGAAAACTTTAGCATTAGAATTTAATAAAAAAGCATTTAATCATATACATTCCAATTCAAATAGGACACCTGAATCCTATAAACGCTTCTATCGCGAATCATACAGTGTTGATGATAAAATTGTCACTAAGTCTAACACTAGTTTTGCATTGCTCTACAATGAATACCAGAAAACTCTTCTGAAATTATCTCTAATTGACAGTCCCTTCTCAGCGCTTCACTATTCAAATGCAGTAGCAAAGAAAACGTTAACAGACGATTTCGTGGAATATCCAATTTTAAGATATTGCCAACAGTACATTAATTTAATAGATGATCAGCTTCAAAAAGCAATAGATTTAGCGTCTTGTAATTTAAGCGATCAGAATGTCTGTATAATATTGCAGCTTTTGAATTGGAGAATAAGGTTCTTCAAAACATGCACGATGCCAATATTTACAATGAAAAAACGCACGCCAACATTAAAAGAAGAAATAATTCCCATTCTCCAGGTTCATAATAAATGGGTTCAAAAATATTTATTAGAAAAACTATACAATATGATTGCCAAAACGGATAAATTTGTAGAATTTAAAAAGAAGATTACAGATATGAAGTTAAATATGGAACAAGAACACACGAAAGTTGCTAAAATAAGCAAAAAGATGAGAAAATGTTACGGACAATCAAAGTTGTTTAAAGATGAAAAGGAATTTGAATTATGCACTGCAAGAGCTGCAGTTTATAAAGAAGTGCATTTTGATATGCATCAACCGATAGATAAACAATGTTATAAACTCAATAATAGTTTATACACCCCAAATAAGACATTTGCGTTAGATATACCACAGCAAGAAAGTATCATAGAAATCGAAACAAATATTGCCAATATCAAGGAAAAGAAGAACGAAGGCTCAAACTCCGAAATAAAACTGATACCAATAAATTTGTATGTTGTTCAACGAATTTTAAATGTATTACAACCGTTTATGCCAGATTTATTAAGAAAATTCTTTGCAACGGAAGATATTCTAATGCAACCAAACGAAACTTATAGCCTTGAAATTCTGTCCGTCGTTATTAGTTACGCTAAAGTCACGAAAGGATTTCCGCCGGCATTGTTAGATCAATTAAACATTTTGCTTGAAATGCGGAAAGATAACCAAGATATAACTATTGAAAGGTAAGATTATTGCAACATTTTTATTATTATGTATTTATTACTGTCTTTAAACTTGCTATAATTTATTTTATTAGTATATTTGACCCGATTGGTGCAGTGGATACAGCAATGGTCTATTGCGCCGGAGGGTGTTGGTTCGATCCCCACGAGTAGAAAATTAAAATATCTAATCAACTATCTAGTACAAGCTTTGGTTCGTTTGGGACTAGATGGTGTTATATTAAATGTCCAGGAATATTTATTTATTTATTTGATTTATTATATTTTCAATATCATATCACGTTAACAAAACTTATATATTACTAATATATTTTCATGTAAATGATGATTTTATCGCAGGTTGTCATCATTGTCAATGAAGTTTTGGGACGAGTTTTATAAACTCCTTGCATCTTCGCCGGTGGTTCATCCATCACTATTCTTATCTATAAATAATGTATCCAACTCTGAAGACATCGTGGAATTGATTCCTGCTAACACGCCAAGGGTTTCCACGAGTTTACCGTTAATGCCATATTATATTCAACAACTAACGACTATCGTTGAAGAACAAGGTAAGAAAAATAAGTTGTAGAACTTAATGTTATTCTTAGAGGGAAATAAAGCAATTTAATACTTGATACGTTCTTTATGAAAAAAGTTTATAATTCAAACAAAGCAATAAAAATAGTCAATTTTTAGTTCCATTATTTTATTTTATTTATCTATCATCCCTTACATATTTATATAACATTTTTATATATTATCATATTTATATAATATAGAAATGTTTTGCAGGTGTTCAGCCAGTTCTAGCATATGAAAAGGTATCTCTTAAGGATAGAGTGGATTATTCGTTACAACTAGAATCTATCTTGAATATTTTATGGAATAATATCGGAACTTTGGATGTCGCCGCCGCGGCTAAATTGTAAGTTTTGTCAATATTTTTACGTAAAATACTTAACAATTATTTATAAAATTCTGGACTTTTAAAGTAACATAAATGTTTGAGGGGTTGAAAGATTTTATTTTAATTTTACAGGAAATCAGATGCAGTGTTTGAGATGAAGAAATATGACCACTTCATCATCTATCTTCATTCAATTGTTATGACGAATTTAAATAACCCTGTATTTAAACTAACGGATAATAAATTTAATTTCTTGCAAGAACACCTTAAAATCGATTCTTACTTAATGGAAGCATTATTCAAGGCTGAGGCAATTAACAAAGAATTACAAGAAGAAGTAAATTCGAGTGAATTTAAATCAATTAAAGTGAAAATCCTTACTGCACAATTGTCTTTGCTTACAAGCTTATTATTTGTACAGTTTATGGCAGAAATGAGTCCAATAGATCATGTGGAGAAATATCGAATGAAAGTTAAATATATTCATGAAGATCTACAAATGTTTAATGCTTTATTAAGCTCTTACTACGTTCAAGGTGTCGTTTCCGGCACTATTAATGAGAATCGAAATATTGAGAAGTCATCTCAAGTAGCGATCGATTCTTTGAGTACTGAAAGTAAGGAACAGTTGAAGAAAGTACATCCATATTGTACGATTTTAATTAATTTGAAAGAACAAACTGCGCTTAAAATTCATAAGTACGCTTCTGGTAATACGTACCGCCCCAGTGAGCCATCGTATTGTAATTTTGTTAAGGTAAGTTTATGGATTATTTGTATGACAAATATATTTAAAAGACAAATATATTTAAGTGTATATTATACACTACATTAAAAGTGAGAGTATAGACTTCAAAATTTTGGAGAATTTTTTGTTTAAACCGGATGTTAATTTAACACTTAAAATTTTTTTTCAGGAGTGTAAGCATTTCTCGAAATCAATTCTATCGGAAAGAACTATATCTACAGTGTCTTCAAAAATGATCGTGACTTGTAATAGACTTTATGAGGATTTACATTCAAATAAAATAAATAAATCAACAATAGATAATGCAAAATCTGCTATTCGTGAAACAATATCTTGGCTCAATTCAACTAGGGCTTTCTATAAAAAGATAGATACAGAGTATTCTGAAGCCTTCCCGGATTTGGCAAAGCCTTTACAGAGTTCTCTTTCGCAAATTATATACAGTATAACCTCATTAAGTGATGTAATGAGAGAGCTTGTAGTAAAAGTAGAACAAGGATCATTTTTGCCTGAACTATTGAGAAGTTTGTTGGTGTATCCTAATAAGATTGCAAGTATGGATGTAAAGGAAAAACACCTTAATCGATATGTTACTTCACATTTCATGCAGTTGTTGAGTGGCAGTGTAGCGGATAGCGCAGATCTGTTCAATACAGAATCTACATGTTTAGAGTAAGTATGAGAATTTTATTTGTACATTTTGAAAAGTTGTTTTTAAAAAATTTCTTAGAGTTATAAACTATTTAATTTTAATTCTATCACGAAATGTGATAGAATCTTACTATTAAGATGGTTTCTTAAAACATTAATTTAGGGATAAATTGATCCATTTCATTTATCACGACACAAATTCAAAAGGACAATAACTGAAATAATAAACACTCGCGGATAAAAACTATTAAATACACGTATTTATTTGTAATTTCTTTTCTAAAAAAAGTGTAATTAGCTGTTATGAGAAAAAAATAAAATTAAACACTTCTATGCATCTTCCGCCAATTGACGTAAATTAAAATTTACATACATTTTCAGAATATTGAAGATGAATTTATCAGAGCTCAAGATGCACTGCACAGCTATGGGACGTGTTGATGGCGTATCAATAAATGCGGTATTAACTACACTTAATGCAATCGTTAAAGCCTGGGACAAACAACGACAGGATATGGAGAGAAAGAAGCAAGACGATGAAGCTTTATATGTCACAAAGTAAGTGCACAATACTCCTAATAATATAAATTTAAAATTATTATTGTTTGCTTAAAAATTGAAGTGAATTTAAGTCCATACAATATTCCTTCTAAAATACAGAAAGATTAGTCCTGACTGATTTATCATTGCCGGGCCTAAACCACTATAGCTAAGTGTTTAAGAAAATTTTTTTTGTTTGTTTGTTTGGTTGTAATGAATATGCTCAGCATGGCTTTATGCGATCCCGATCCACAGCTACTAACCTATCAAATTTTATTACTTTCCTATCAGACTCAGTTGATAATCGCATACAAATTGATACAATCTACACAGATTTCTCAAAGGCTTTTGATAGGGTTAGCCATACCATACTCAAAAATAAGCTATCGTCGTTTGGATTTGGTGGATTTTTATTAAAATGGTTGTCATCATATATTAAGAATAGAACATCCTATGTTGTTGTTAAGGGATTTAGCTCTCATCTCTACTATGCGACATCAGGAGTGCCACAGGGCTCCATCTTGGGGCCCCTATTGTTTAATATTTTTCTGAATGATATCACTGCTTGTTTTAAAAATTCTAAATGTTTTATTTTTGCTGATGACCTCAAAATAGCCAAGCAGATACTATGTATTGATGACGTTGATGCACTTCAAGATGACATTAATAGACTTACTAATTGGTGTACAGGAAACGGAATGATGTTAAACCCAGAAAAGTGTTCATGTGTTAGATTTACGCGAAAATTTACACCTATATGTAGTAGTTACTATATTAATAACATTGAGGTTAAAGAATTAAAATCAGTACGAGACTTGGGTGTGACTGTTGATTGTAAGCTTAATTTTATTGAGCATATTGATAATATTTGCAAATCCGCGCGAAGTATGCTAGGCTTTGTTTTTAGAAATTCTAAGATGTTCAAAAAAACAAGTACTAAATCCCGTTTATATACAACCTTAGTAAGAAGTAGGCTTGAATATTGTTCTATTATTTGGAATCCCACGTATCAAATTCACAAAGATCGCATAGAAAGTATCCAGAGACGCTTTACGCAGTTTTGCATGTATGGTTTGAGTAAAAGAGCACCTTATGTCGATCGTCTAAAAAGCCTGAAACTAAAATCACTGTCCGATAGACGTAAAATACAAGACATATTATTCCTTTACAAACAATTAAATAACAAATTCGATAATCCACAACTGTTGGCCTATGTTGACTTTTACATCCCACGACGATTGCCAAGGTTCCCAGCTCCTTTGTTATCACATAAGACTTATAGAACGAACCTAGGTTATCATGCTCTGGTGCCTAGACTCACTAGATTATTGAAAGATCTTACTATTAAAGATAACACCATAGATATCTTCCATGACAAGCTGGGTACGTTCAAGCGTAAATTGGATAAACTTTTTTAAGTGTGAATTGCTTATTTAAAAAAATTTATACTTTTATTTTTTTTAATTTACTAACTGTAATCTTAATTAGAAATTTTAGTTGTAAACCTAAGTAGTTGTTGTATAAATCGTTACATTAGACTTTTCATCTTATTAGGTTAAGTTTAAATAGTATTTGTAAATCATGCATGCTGTGTTTATCTATAATTAAAATTACATGTAACCCATATGTTAAGTTAGCCAGTAAGTTTTTTTATCATGTAATTTTGTTGATAAACCTATAATAAATAAATAAATAAATAAACAAAAAAAAAAATAGGCTCAAGAACTACTGGACCGATTTTAAAAATTCTTTCACAATTCGAAAGCTACATTATCTACGAGTAACATAGGCTATATATATAACATTATACTACGGGAATGAAGTCGCGGGGATCAACTAGTACATACAAATTATACAGATTTTCGAGATTTTATAAAGGTTTTAAATGGCAGTGCATAGTTTATAAATATTTTAATCTTGAATACAGGTCCAAATGCGAAGATGAAGACGAAGAGGCCATAGCCTACGAAGAAATAATGGAAATGTTCCCTTCATATGCCGACGACGATTTCGGTGAATTTAAACCACCAACACTAGAACAGAGGAAAATTAAAGCACCAAGTACGGACAAACCGAAACAAATGATCACATCTGAGGATGTTTCTCTTATATACAAGTGGCATTCAAACTTTGTCCGAAATATGACTGTAGCTGAATGGTTGACTACCCCCAAGAAAATAATTGGGAATGATGTAGTTAGTCCCTTGTTGTTAAGATATCCCGTGTTTAGTAAGGTGTTGCAAGGCTCTTGGGAAGCGTTGGATGCGGTGTTTGAAAGTGAAATAACGCCTAGTTTGTTGGTCCTGATTTCGCATATTAAAGCTAAGGTGGATGGGCTTGGTAAGTTGATGAATCTTTTATAGAAATATTAAAATAAGAATGTGAATTAGCTAGCTAGCACTGAGAAAACTGATAAATAGGATTAGCTTAAAAAATAATCTTATTATGAGTAAAATATACACCATGTTTTTCTAACTGCGAATAAAAATCAGTTATATCTTTTGTTAGTCTCCATTTTTGATTTATTAGTGAAATTTGTCGTTGCTGAATTTTTCTCCTTAAAATTCTTGTTTAACTAATTTTTGATATGAATGATGTGGTTTTTTTTTAGAAGGTACGAATCAAAAGGTTGATTTCTATCGGTCAGCCTGGGTATCGGAAACGCGGGAGTGTTTGCCTCTGCTACATAAAGTGAGGGATAATACTATGGAATTATTGGAACAATGGCCAGACTTCCCCACTTTGAAGGATGTAAGTCAAAGAATTGTTTTAATTTTATTGTATTTAGTTTTGTTAATCAACAGTCAGTTTTAATGCTATTTTTATTTGTTAAATGTTATTTGACTATCTTATATTATGTAACAACTAAGATATATTTGTACGTCACATTTTATTTAATGCTATTCTAGATTAAATTTGCCCTTTGGTAAAGTGTTATAATTTTTAATCTATAATCGTTAAATCGGTTTGTAAAAGTCTCTTATTTTTTTCTAGATAATGGTCATAGTAAACAGAATATTGAACTTCCCAATAACAAGTCCCGTGTCACGATTCCTTACGGGTCTGGAATTGTTACGAGACAAAATTGAAGAGTGGAATAAAAATGCGCATAAGGGTAACAATATGATAGAAATATCGTTGTCTGTGGGACAACAGATTATTAACTGGAGAAAATTGGAAATGAGTCATTGGAAGGAGTGTTTGAATAACTTGTATCAGAGGTATGTCAATGATGTATACATTTTTGTTTAGTCTTTGTTTAGTTACGCAATCATTTCAAGAAGGTCAAATTCGAACAATAATTAAATATATGTAATAAACTATCTCACATTACTCCAAGTCTGTTAAATTCTATTAGCAGCTGTATAACCTTTATTTTTGCTTGACAATAATAATAAATAAGACCTAACCTATAACCTGACTAGAATGTATTCCACAAATAATAAAAACGCAGATTATAAAAGTGTACCAGAGAATACCAGTCAATTCATTATATACTTATAATTTAATTTTGATTTCAGGAAACAAGCGGAAGCACACAAATACTGGTTCTACATGTACTCCGTGATAATTTCCTATCTAGACGACTCTAAGAACCCCGACAACGAACAAGTGTCACCAACAAGAGTGACTCTGGTACTTCGCGACTTTATGGAGAAATCCAACGTGGCGGAATATGAAATTAGATTGGATATTGTGTATGCGTATCATTGCCATTTGGTGCACTTGGAGCCTAGCTCTCGAAGGGGTATGTAAAAAAAGTGTTTTTCTAAATGTTGCCAAAATATTACTTATTTTAAATCACCTATGCGATGAACAAATTTCGATTGTTCATGATCACGGTATTAAAATAAATTTAAATTAACAAGTCAAGATACATATTAAGATGTGTATATATATTTTTTAATTTAGAAATTGAAATGTTTATATGGAATAGAATCGTTAAAACGATCGAGTAAACATATAAATGAATAAAAAAATAAAATCCCTTTATATCAGACAACAAGAGTCCATAATAATAAACATATCATAATACATAAATTTAAATTAATTATTACAAATATTATTCATTCCATAATAGCAATCCAATTTTATTCAGCATCATATTTTTATTGTAATAACTATTTCAGATGAATTACTATCAATATTATGGAACACACACAACTATTACTCACAGTTTTCTCCACAAGTGAATGCGTTTATTAAGGAGAAGCGCGCACCGATTGAGAAGAAATTGCGCGATTTCGTCAAAATATGCACCTGGGATAGAGATCTTAGTTACTGGAGCGTGAAGGACACAGTCGATAAAGCCCATAAGGCTTTGCATAAGCATTGCAAGGAGTTTGAGGTTTGTATTGTTACCTAAAAAAAAATATACTGTACATAGTACATACTTATAGATACATTGTAGGAATTAACTTATAACATGTCACATGGTGCCTTAGATTATGTTTCTGTGAAAAAAAATGAAATATTATGGATACACTTTTTTAGCTATTAAATAGAGAATTTTTCCCTGAAAACGAGCTAAAATTATTCGTCAAATTGTTCCCCTTTTTTAATCTATATTTGTTTGTTTGAATTCAATTCAAAATCAAATCTTTTTTCGGCCGATCTGGATGGAATGTATATAGTTTGTTTGAAACTCGAGGAAAGACAGGATAGCTTTTATCCCAAATATCCTAAGGAAACGAGATAACTCAGCTAGTCTACAAGTAAAATAATACAAACTTCCTATTATTTACAGAAAGTGTTAACAGAAAGCGTGTCCCCTTGCCTAGTAGATACAAGTAGCGAAGTGAGCGAGCACGTGGGTATCTGGGACCGGCCCAAGCGCGCGGCCGCCAACAGCGTGCACAACGCGCCCGCGGGCGGCGCTTACATGATCGACCCGCTCATACACATCGTGCTCGCCAGGCAAGTTAAGGTGAGTAACCCACTGTATACACTCTAGTGGACACAGCAGCGCAGTGAGCGAGCACGTGGGCATCTGGGACCGGCCCAAGCGTGCGGCCGCCAACAGCGTGCACAACGCGCCCGCGGGAGGCGCTTACATGATCGACCCGCTCATACACATCGTGCTCGCCAGGCAAGTTAAGGTGAGTAACCCACTGTATACACTCTAGTGGACACAGCAGCGCAGTGAGCGAGCACGTGGGCATCTGGGACCGGCCCAAGCGTGCGGCCGCCAACAGCGTGCACAACGCGCCCGCGGGAGGCGTTTACATGATCGACCCGCTCATACACATCGTGCTCGCCAGGCAAGTTAAGGTGAGTAACCCACTGTATACACTCTAGTGGACACAGCAGTGCAGTGAGCGAGGACATCGCTGTACTTGTAATGAACTCGCGTGCGATATTTTGTAATTACCATTGTAACTGGTAATTATCAAAAACACGAGTCTCGTTAGAAGTGTAGAATAAATTGTGATACCTGACGCATCTATTTTTACTGTGTATTTTCTGTTTTCTGCCTATTTTTTGTTATAAATTTCAGTTAAAATATATGTACCCTGTTAAAGAATATTTTTTCTTTATAGAAATATTTAGATCAAGCCGATCAACCATGCAGTATGATACATGATTCGAGCCTTTTGTCTAAGATACCTAATTTGTTGACAAAAGCGAAGCAGCTTTGCAAAGACACGATAACTAACAGCGGATATCCATCGTTAGTGCAAGGACTTGACGATTTCATAACAATGGTCATAGAAACCAGTTCCCATCTAGGATCGTTGGAGGTATGTATCACAATTTTCCCAATAAGAACACAAATATTTTACTTGTAAATAAGATTTAATTAGTAACATCAGAAGTGGGATCCGATTTTTTAAATGTAGGAATTGTTATTTGTAGGTCGATTCCACCGCTCCGAAAGAGAAACAGACATCGCAAGCAAAGAATATCGTTCAACAGAAACGTAAAGCACTAGCGGATCTTTTTAAATATCTTACCAAAATGGGACTCAATTATCGCACGGGATTGGTGATATTAACAGCATCTGAAGAGTTATGCGATTTCACTATACCTCCTGTTGATTTGGACGCAGCTATGAATTATTTAAAGAATAGGTGAGTTATGCTCCTACTATCAGAAATGCATTTTTCAATGTTTTATTTTAAAAATTAAAGTATTTATTAAATGAAATCTCTTCTTTATACTATTTTATACGTGCATCTTATGCTAGAATATTTAAATCTAAAGTTTAGTAGCTGACTGCTGGAGTACAATTTTTTATTAAATTTTGTATTACGTTTGCTAGCTGGAAGTTTTCTTACAATTTGTTTCTCTTCTACGTTTACGTTATTAACTACAGCCAACATGATGAACAGTGAACTACTACAATTTTTTAAATAACTTTGCAGACGTTGCGACCAAACTCTCTCCATGTTGTGGTCGGGATGCGAGAAGTATTTCCAAAAGAACATAGCGAGACATCGGCTTCTCTCATCAGCGCTGCAGTCTCCGCACGCAGACCTTGGTATACAAAACATTGAACGTTGTAAAGGATTTGCTGCTCAGTTGATGGTATGTAAACACAATATTTCCTTGAATATCTTTGGTAAAAATAGAAATATGTGTTAACGAATACATTTTGGTTTTATGGTTTTCTTATAATATGAATAAATTTTAAAAGTGGAATTTTTAAAAAGGGTATGATATTTTCATTGATGACATATTATTGTAACTGTGTTAATACAAATTCATTGTTGTTTTCAGAAATTGACAAACACACAAAAGAAATCCATAGCCAAATATTCTAGATATATTTGTGACCTGCGTTCGGTAACCACAAGTATTACAAATGCCCTTGAATTAGACTCTGATATAGTCAATGTTACAACACTTAACGAGAAGATGGGCATTCTCTCTGACTGCTTCGGTCATGCATCGATTCTCCTTGATCAATTTAGTATTGTACTAAAGTCTTTGCCTGAAAAACCCTTCAATTCAAATTGCGAACCAGAATTCGATAGAGTACTCTCAAATTCACTTTTACCCCATTGCTTTAATGATAGCGACGAATGGCGGGAGTTATACAAGAAGGTTAAAGCGATTATAACATTAGTCGATAAACAGAAATTAGCACTAAATAAATTAACAAATGCTATTCCTAAATGCGTTGGAGGTAATGTCGTTCCAGTTCCTGTTATATCTCAAATACACATAGATACAACGAATGATGCGATCATTAGTCTTGGTATATTAAAAGAAAAAGTTAAAGCAGTTTTGGAAGAATATCACTTCGAATTTAAGCACAAAATAAATGGTGAAAATAAATCACAACATCCAGTACTAAGATGCTTGGAAGATTTAGAGGATTATGTCAGTATTACAATTCAGAAACTTCGCAAATTAGATGAAAATGTTGAGTCGGAAATGAACGACCATTCCAAAGGAAGCCTAGTAACACAAACAGAAGATATCGTCGCTAGTATGCTATTAATGGTTCAATCTCTGTACAAAAAGCATTTGCCTGTGGATAAAAGTATGGATAATATTGATGTTTTAGATGCTATTGATGCAATTATTGACGAAGGACATAAGGAAAAGGAGGAGTCGAAAGAAATTCTCGAAGACAAACATTTGAAAGAACTTTTACAAGACAAGCTCTCTTCTGATGGAAAATTGTTACAATTAGATACATTGATTAACAAATTAAAGAATTTGTCGATAGATTATATTCAATACGTGTCGACAAACAAGAATGTAGAAGAAGTAAGAACGGTTGTGATGAGGCTTGTTCCGATACTCGAGCAAATAGTTCTTTTTGTCCAATACTTTGTGTCGCAAAAGGTGGCTGTGCATAGAGTGTCATGTAAAATGCTATCAGTATTATTGAAAATTTTCTCTGACCTTGCAACAAAAGGGTAAGTTCAAAGATATGTTTTTTTTTATTTTTATTATATATATAATAGTAAATATCTAAAATCCTATTATTCTTCTTCCGACTTTCTACTAATTCTTCTAATATAATTAATGTGACAGTTTGTATGTTTAGATGTTTTTGTGTTAATTATGCCGCAACAATTCAAAGGATTTTTGTTTAAAACAATTTTGAATTTGGACTAGGTTTAAGGATTATTTTTATTGATCTATTTTACGAAAATTACCCAAATTAACGCGAGCGAGTTGCAGGCAGCAACTAGTTAAAAATACAACTTTTGTTTTCTATTATAATAATATTAAAGGATGAATTTTAAAATTGAACATGTATTTACAGATTCTGCAAGCCCTCTGATCTGGACATGGATGAAGGTGACGGAGAAGGTGGTCCAGGAAAATTATCCAGCGGTATGGGACTGGGTGAGGGCGAGGGACAAAAGGATGTGTCTGAGAGGATCGAAAATCAGGTACATTATACTATATTGCCAAATATTCTAAGGTTGCCTTGAAAGAGTAAGAAATATAGTATGTCGAATCAAGTGACGGGATTTGATGATTCTTTGGTTATTTATATGATAATTATTAAGACAGTTATTATATGAGTCCACTTAAAACGTTTCCATTAAATATATATTTTGTTACATTGCATTAAATAAATTTTTCTTACCGTTTGTTGCTGTTGCAATCGTTTGGTGTCGTATCATCCTGGATACAATAATAATTTTATTAGTATTTTAATTAGAGGGAATAATAAACTTTGAATATTTGTTTAAGGACCAACTAGACGATGCTCATCGCCCCGGAGAAGAAAATAAAGAAGAGGATCGCGATTGCAAAGAAGAAGAAAAAGGAGTTAACATGACTGACGATTTCGACTCACATTTACAAGATGTAGATAAAAAAGGTTTGTGTAAATCTATTTATGTTACAGCGCGCAAGCAGAGCATGCGGTTCACATGATGTTAAGTGACTGACCGCAGCCCGTGAACATCTACCACAGCAAAGTGTCGCAGATGCTTTAAAGGAAGGGGATGTGATGAGGAGAGATTTAATGATAGGAAACTCTTCGAGCCGCTATAACTGCTTTACGTCGAACAACATGCTTTACTTTTTATTATAAAAACAGTTATTTTCTCTCATGGACACTATTTATTTTATTATTATATCGCAATTCATTTAATTCTTATTATCTTACTTTTATTGTAATAATACATTGCTATATGACACAAACAGTAAAAGAAAAAGGATCTTAAAAATAATATTTATTGCAGAAGGTGACTCGGATCAAGAGAATGATGACGATGAAGCAGACAAACAAATGGGTGATACAGAAAATGCGGCAGATAAGTACGTATATTGTGTTGTTATTGAAATTTTTACATTAATTATGATAATTATGAAAAGTTGAAAATTATAAGAAAATAACTGTCCAAGAAACTTCTATGTTAATCGTCTCGAAATGTTCGCTCGCTATGTAGCATTATTTTTCAGGGACCTTCAGTAGTACTAAATAATTTTCCTACCAAGTATTTTTAATAAACGAAAATAAAATGTATTTTGATATCTAATTCCCAACGTTTATATATAAGGTTGGATCAACAAATTTGGGGTTCCGAAGATGAAGAGGAGGATGAAGAAGAAGCGAACAAGAAAGACAAGGAAGAACGCGGTAAAGGTGAAAGCACGGGAGAGAAAGAGATGGGCGCTAAAGAACAGGATGAAGGCGTGGATGACGGGAACGAAGGGAAGGAGAAGAAACAAAAGAAGGATATCAATGAAATGAATGAACCTGAGGAAGTTGATGATGATCATGTAAGTAGCAGTGAAAGTAAAATAAAATAATATTTGTCTGCAAAAGCAGTTGTTTTGTGATTTTGTTATATTATTGTACTAGCGACCCGCCCCGGCTTCGCACGGGTGCAATGCTGATAAAAACCTTCCTCATGAGTTACTCTATCTATTAAAAAAAACCGCATCAAAATCCGTTGCGTAGTTTTAAAGATTTGAGCGTTCATAGGGACATACAACATGACACATGACAGAAAAAGCGACTTTGTTTTATACTATGTAGTGATTTGCACTTTGTAAGATATCATACACAAAAGAATTTGTGTGTCGACATGTGGTAGTTTCATAATTTCATTTAGTTGTTCGTTTTGTATAACGCAAAAATTTCAATGTTTAAATCATACATCAATGTAAACATTATTGAATTAATATTTTTACAAACGAGTCAACTTGCGTTTATTATAATAATAATTATTATTATTTTGTTAAGACGGATAAGTATCACGCGAATCCACAATCATATCCCGAGCCAGAGGACTTCGAAATGCCGGAAGACATGAACGCAGGAGAGGAACCCGAAGAGGATAAAGTAAGTTCATCTAAAATAAATTTATTTTATTATTCACATAATATATTTTACAATGTTATAATATTGCAAGACCTTGCAAAACCAAAATTATTAAGTAAAATAGTTTAATATCAAATAATAAAATAAATAATAAATTAATCAAATAATAATTTAATATGATATGCTTGATGAAAACTATGTATTATTGATAAAAATTACTCGTAATAATTATGAAATTTCGCTTTTGTATTAGAAACCAATTTCAGTGTTATTTAAAATTCAATGACAATAATGAATGAGCTAATACATTCTTTTAAATTTTCTATTTAGGAAGGTGAAACAGAGACTGAAAACCCATTCGATATCGACGTCATGAAACAGAACATTCCAGAAGAGGAACAGAAAGAATCCGAAGAGAAAGAGGAAAATAGAAATGGTTTAGATGTTTCCAGTGACGAGGAAGACGGAGGCAATGCAGATGACGGTGCCGATGATGGTGACAAGGAGGTAAAATCTATTTAATACAAATGGCTCGCTCCGAGCTAGACCTGATAGTATAGACTCGTCCTTAACAACTTTTTCAAATTTTTACATACATACACTCGTCGAGTTATCTCGTTTCTGAGACATCGCTTCGCTTGGTCAATTAATAAGATAGGATGATACAGTAGGTCAATAAATTGTAAAAATCCTAATATTTACGGACTAAAAAAAAATATTCAGTTTAATAATACGATTTAATACTTTAAAAAAATTGAGAACTTAACTCATTGTAATTTAAATTATCAAAGAAATTACTTTATTATTGTAGGATGGCAAAGACGAAGAAGAAAATAAGCAGAACGAAGCTTCAGAGAAGAATGAGGAAGAAAATGATATTGGTGAAGACCAGCCTAATAATGACGATAAAATGGAAACCGACGAAACTCAACCTGAAGAACCAGACAAACCTGAAGATAATCCTGAAAAGGAAGAACTTCCTCAGAACCCTGATCCTATGGACGAAGATGATAAAGTTGAGGAGAAGAAGCATGAAGCCAATCCTCAAGCGAATCCGTCTCATGATGATCCTTCGGCGGGAGAGAAGGTTGAAAATGCTGACATGGAGCAGGGAACTAATGATAATGTGGAGACTAACGCGGAACAAGATAAAGACGAGGAAGCCGCGCCTTATGTAAGATTTATTACTAAATTTGAGTAAATTATTACTTATATAGTACCAATAAAATTAAAACATAGAGTATAGTGGTCATATAGGAAATTGAATTTTTATTTGAATTTCAGAAAAGTTCTAAGAAATGTTGACCTCTATTTCAAGCGTTTAATGCCATAGCACATTTTTAGAACACTACCTGCATTTTCTTACTTTATTAGTTTATCTCTGTCTAAATTAATCATTCGTTTTCAAGAAATTCTATTGAATTTAGACAAAAATTTACGTGCCACAAATTTTTCAAAAGAATTGCGTATTGTGCGTAGGTGTGTCTTGAATTGTCCCTTTTGTTTTGCCTACTTTAAAAAAAACTATTGGAGTAGAAATAGTACGTATTTCATAATACTATGTCTAATATTGATAATTATAGGAACAAGCTCAAGAAGAAGTAGGTGACGAAAAGCAAGCCACCGGTCGTTCAGAACTAGATAAAAGTGACAAGGGTCATCGCGGTGAGAAGCAAGCGGCCAAGTCCGAGCGCTCTCATGATACGCAGAAACGACATGAGAATAAACCGGGGAAGACTGATCAGGAACGGACGCTTGGTGGGTTTAAAATTTAAATATTAGTATAGTCATTTGTTTGTTGTTGTTAGAGTGGAATCAATTTAGTGTTAGAGTCGATTACTTATTTAATTCACGGTTTCAAAACCGGAAGAGGTTCTGAATACGGAGGTTATATGTTTGTAATTTAAAACCTTTGGTTTTATGAAATGAGCTAGATATATATTTTTTATTGTGCCATTCGGATTCAATATTTAATTCACGGGAAAAGGTTCGGAATACGGTGGTTTTATGTTTGTAATTTAAAACCTTTGGTTTTATGAAATGAGCTAGATATATTTTTATTAATTGTGCCATTCGGTCCCATTAAATTGGGTCACTAAATCGTCCTGTAGGGGTAAAACGTGCCAGAATTTTGTATTCCTTAATTCAACTATTTTACAATTTAAATATATAATTAAGACTAAGCATTTCTATTTGCTACAGATTCTTATTTTTAACCTGCATAGACAGGTTTTATGTTGATAGTTTATCTTCTAATGCCATTAATATTTCACCATGTTTATAAGAAACAACACTTGTATGATTTTCAAATAAATTATTTTATAATTGTAGGTGAAGTAAATGAGAAGAAACACAAAAAGGCGCATACACTGAACGTGGAACGTGAGGAAGGCGAAGATGAGGGTGGTGACAATGAAAGAGATGAAGACCAGGAGGCCGATGCTTACCAACACGTGAAACAGGCCAAGGAAGATGACCTGCAGGTAAGAGAGTGTGTCTTGTACAATTATTTTATTTATTTATTATTTAAACTCTTTATTTGTACAATAAATAGTGAAACAAAGATACACAGAAGTACTATTGTGAATTTAGACAAGAAATTTTAAACGAAAATTATATCTATGCTATCGAGAAGTACTATTTCGATAGTAGTTAAGTAAGTCACTAACGTAAATAATAAAAGAAAATTGTTAAATGAATATGTTTTATAAATATGGATATTATTTTTATATATTTGTTTGGACAAAAAATTGTTGGCGCCCATCAAGAATTTTGAATTTAGTATTTCACTCTTTACATTAAAATTTAAAACGTTGTCAACCTATGTTGTAAGGCTTCGTATCGATAGTTGTACTTAATTCTTCATCTATTTTATTTTATTAAGGGCGTTGAATATTGATATTTAATGTATGTATTTATTTATTGGATTGCTAAGAATGTTAATTACTCTCATTTTCTCCAAAATTTCAAAAGAATTTGAATTTGTTTCTCGTTAATCAATTTAAATTATTGAAAGTAACCTAAACGCAATTCATCGAATTTTGTGTTACCAAAATGTAAGTAAGTTAAAAAAAAATATTTCTGTATATAATTTTCATAAATCTGATTTTAAATAGGCGGTAGACGCAGCAACAAAAGAGCAAGCGGACGAACAACCGACATTGCAACAAGAGGAGGAGGACGCGGACAAACTGAAGGACGATGAGGAAGTTCCCATGGATGTGGACGAGGATGATATTCAGGTAAAATATAATTATACTGTAATGCTATTGCATAAGAATTAATATAGAACATGTCAAGTGTTCATGCTATATAGAACATGTCAAGCTATACGTAAAAAAAACTCTAGTTAAACTATTATTTTAATTTACTTCAATAGTCGTTGCCTTTGCCACAATTGGACATATTTACAGTCCATGGATTTGCAGAACAAATTAAAACAAAAATAGTAAAATCTTTGAATTTTAGGTTTAAAGAACTTTATTTCTCAAAGACCATTATATTTTTAATTTTTTGTCACATTAGTGACGTAATTAAAATAATTATTATCTAGATCTATTTTTATATAAACATATCACAATGGATATATAATACTGACAAATGATGTAACAGGTGGAAAAATCAGAGGAGATAAAACCCGAAAAAATGAAGGGCAACAAGGACAAAGACGAGGAGAAGTCTGGGAATAAGAAGGAAGGTGGAGAGGAGCCGACGGGTGAGGCCGGCCTGGAAGTGGAGGGAGATACCGTGCTCACGACCACGGTGCCACGGGGAAGGGATACTACTTATCATACGAGGTATTATTACTGTTTAAACCCTTCAGTCTTAAATATAACACATGTATACAGTTTATTGTACTTAATATCCCGCATGTCTTAAAAGATCCCAAGATCTCGGTTTGGGCCCAAATCATTTTTGTTAACGGCTTATTGGTTTTCGATTAATGTATAAATTATTATGTACTTTTATTAAATTGTCATTAATTATTAAATATATGATGTCTATAAAAGCTCATAAGTATTTATTTTTGTAATATAAAAATGTTTTATAGACTTGAAGATTCGACACAAGCCGCGGAGGACATGCCAATGGAGCAGTACATAAGCATGCGGGAGTGGGTACAGTCGGGCGGAGTGAAGAGCGGCGTACAGTCGAGCGCAGTGTGGTGCGCGGCGTGGAGGGACACTGCGCCCGCGTCTCGAACGTTGTGCGAGAAGCTGCGGCTTGTGTTGGAGCCCACGGGACGCTCGCGTAGAGCTGGTGAGTGATGTGTACAGTCGAGCGCAGT
>LQNK01000755.1:211248-222911 GCA_001586405.1 Phoebis sennae
CGTCGGCGTAACAGATAATATCAGCATTACACAACCCAACATTAGCTATATCATTAAGATATACTAAGAAGAGAGTGGAACCTAAAATACTGCCTTGCGGTACGCCAAAATATACTGGAGATATTGAGCTAAAAGTATCACAAAACTTAGTACATTGACTTCTATTCGAAAGATAACTTTGGAACCATGTCAAAGCAATACCTCTGACGCCGTATCTCTCTAATTTCGCCAAAAGGATTGGTATTGACACTGTGTCGAAGGCCTTGGCTAAATCCAAAAATACTCCAACACATGCCATACCTTTATCTAGAGAAGAGGAAACGATATGAGTAAGTTCAGAGACAGCATTCATGGTGGACTTACCCGTACGAAATCCATATTGACGGTTGGATAAAATATTATTTTTTTCTAGGAAAGTAATAAATCTACTGTTTATAATTTTTTCTAAGATTTTAGAAATTGCACCGAGAAGAGATATGGGTCTATAATTGTTTAAATCTTTTTTGTCACCGCCTTTATGAACAGGAGAAACAGCCGCTACCTTCCATTTATCCGGAAATACACCATGCGATATACTTAAATTACAAATATAAGCAAGAGGAGCTGAGATGTACTGCTTTATTAGTTTTAAAAGGCGGTTTGAAATACCATCCATACCCGAGGCGCTATTAATTTTAAGATCAGTAATAATTCTCTCTATTTCGGTCTTATCCGTAGGTAATATATAAAAAGAACCAAAAAAATTGTTCGCAATTGAAATTTTGGATGCCAGAGATTCCTGAGTTTCTCCAGTGTCAAAAAGGATTTTGTTTGCCAAGTTTTGACCTATTGTAGACAAGTGTTTATTGCAGTAATTCAAGGGGTCTCTGATATTACCTTTAATGGCAGATATCAATGTGTTCTGTTTAGGCGGTGGTAAATATGCAATATCTTTTATAGTGTTCCAAAGCTTTCTTGGGTTATTTTGATTTTCAGTAAGCATTTTCTCAGTGTAATCATCCCGCAATCTTTTAATTAAGTTATAATAGAAATTTCGGTAGCGTTTATATGTAAATTGGGCAATTTCACTGTTAGGATTGCATTTAGCTTCTAAGTGTAGCGTATCTCTTAGAATTGAACATCTAATGAGACCTGGGGACATCCAAGGTTTTAGAATACTTTGAGAACGATTTATTTTTATGCGTTGCGAATTGCAAGAGATAATATTAGATAACGAATCAGTAAAAGAATCAACTGCTTCGTTAACGCCCTTATTCAGCAGCATGTGAGACCAATCAGTGTTTTTAACTTCCTCAATGATAGCAGGGAAATCTAACTTAGTGACGACCTTGACACCCTTTGAGTGTTTAAGTTTAGTTAATGCATGGACACCAGCCATTACGATATCGTGGTCGGTTATATTATTCCTACAAACTACTGCGTTCACACGTATGTTAGCGGATACCATAATATGATCTAGACACGCAGAATCTCGAGTAGGGATATTAATGGCTGGGATTAGGCCTTGTTCGGCGATTAAACAAAGATATTCATTACACTCATTGTTCAAGTTAGACGTCAACGTATTAATATTTATATCACCCGCTAGAATCGTGCAAGAAGACTGCGAGTTAATATTATGAAGAAGATATTCTAAGGATTGCAGGAAGTTAGTACAACTTCTAAATGATGGGGAACGATATATGCCGATGAGATTGAATAGGTTGCCCACTTTGAGCAAAAGGCAATTCGCATCGTTCAGAGATGGCTCAGAAACCTCGTGATTCAGAGATCTTTTTATATAGAGAACTACACCACTTGACTGGTTTATAAATGTAGTTGTGTTATAAGAGACGTATCCATCGATTGGGTAAATAATTGAATTCTCCTTTAACCAACATTCTGTAAGAATTATCACATCAAAGTCAATGTGCATACGGAAGAGGGTCACTAAAAAGCTGTTAAAATTCCGTTGTAAACTCCGAATATTAAAAGTTATGATTTTAATGTTGTGTGCTTTAGTGATATATTTTTGGCATTCCTCAGGCATTTCAGTGTAGTGGCAATTTATTAATTCAGGGCTATCGATATCACGAATAAGACAGATATCAATCATCATACTGTTGTAGACATGAGTAGTATGGTGTGTAGAAAATTATTTTGAAAGTAATTATGATTAAGTATAAGTTGGATGTCATCTGTAAACGTTTTAGATTGTATCCGACTCTAAACATTAGAAAACAGACAATTTCATTTACATCACATGCAAATAAATAATTATCTCCAAAATTACAAAAGAAGTTTGAATTTGTTTTTCGTTAATTAATTTGAATTATTGCCAGTATCCTATAGTATACGCAATTCATCGAATATTGTGTGACTAAAATGTAAGTAAGTTAAAAAATATATATTTCTGTATATAATTTTCATAAATGTGATTTTAAACAGGCGGTAGACGCGGCAACAAAAGAGCAAGCGGATGAACAACCGACATTGCAACAAGAGGAGGAGGACGCGGACAAACTGAAGGACGATGAAGAAGTGCCCATGGATGTGGACGATGATGATATTCAGGTAAAATATAATTATAGTGTAATGCTATTGCATTATTTTAAGTTAGCAGAAATAAATGTCTTTTATTATTATTATGTTTCTCCATTCATAATTCTCATGGCACTTTCGTAAGGAAAGTGCCCGGTCCTTTAGAAGGCTTACGAGGAGATACAGATTCAACACGCAGAGGCCCTTTAGCGATTTTTAATGTGTTATGGGACACCAGCCGCAAACTACCCATAATTGCACTACAAGCCCTATTATTTTAATTTACTTCAATAGTCGTCGCTTTTGCTACAGTTGGACATATTTACATTACATGGATTTGCAGTGCAAATTAAAACAAAAATAGTAAAATTTTATAGTACATTATTTATTTGTTTTTTTCACTTAAGACGTAAGTAATTTAATAATTCTTTTCTATTTAAATAAATTTATCACAAAAGACATATGATACTGACAAATTATGTAACAGGTGGAAAAATCAGAGGAGATAAAACCCGAAAAAATGAAGGGCAACAAGGACAAAGACGAGGAGAAGTCTGGGAATAAGAAGGAAGGTGGTGAGGAGCCGACGGGTGAGGCTGGGCTGGAGGTGGAGGGAGATACCGTGCTCACGACCACGGTGCCTCGGGGAAGGGATACTACTTATCATACGAGGTTTGTAATCATTGCATGTGTTGGTATAGTTTTGTGCAGTCAAAGAATGTAATAAAATGAGTAATAATAATAAATAAACTCTTAAGTCTTATATTGGCAAAACATGCATACAGTTAAGTGATTGACTGCAGTCCATGAACATCTATAACATGAAAGAGTTATAGTTACCTTGCCGACTTGAAGGAAGGGGAAGGGATAGGAGTAGACCAGTATGGAAGGGTATCGCAAAACAGCCCTCCGGATCTCTGCTCATCATATGAAACACGGTGCAATACTACGTTGATTTTCTGCTGCGGGTGGTAATTTTATCAGTCCGAACTTTGCCTCCTTTAGAGAAGGTGTTATGCAGCAGAATTACCCTCTGTTGCCTCTTACGACAGACACCCACGTACAAATGGGATGACGACACACGTATAATGAACAATTCTTATTCTAATAATAATAAAGTAATATTGCCATTAGTTATTAAATATATGCTGTCTATAAAAACTCATACATGCTTATTTTTGTAATTAAAAAATGTTTTATAGACTTGAAGATTCGACACAAGCTGCGGAGGACATGCCGATGGAGCAGTACATAAGCATGCGAGAATGGGTACAGTCGGGCGGAGTGAAGAGTGGCGTACAGTCGAGCGCAGTGTGGCGCGCGGCGTGGAGGGACACTGCGCCCGCGTCGCGTGCGTTGTGTGAGAAGCTGCGGCTTGTGTTGGAGCCCACGGGACGCTCGCGTAGAGCTGGTGAGTGATGTGTACAGTCGAGCGCAGTGTGGCGCGCGGTGTGGAGGGACACTGCGCCCGCGTCTCGTGCGTTGTGTGAGAAGCTGCGGCTTGTGTTGGAGCCCACGGGACGCTCGCGTAGAGCTGGTGAGTGATGTGTACAGTCGAGCGCAGTGTGGCGCGCGGCGTGGAGGGACACTGCGCCCGCGTCTCGTGCGTTGTGTGAGAAGCTGCGGCTTGTGTTGGAGCCCACGGGACGCTCGCGTAGAGCTGGTGAGTGATGTGTACAGTCGAGTGCAAAATAGTGTTACGGGGCTCTGTGCTTAGTGAAAAGTAGAGCTTCATGTTAGGGACACTCTTGTAGAGTTGTTGAATGTGCGTCTCGTGCGCTATGTAAAAGAGGGAGACTCGTGCTAAAGCCCACTGAACACTCGAGTAGAGCTGGTAGGTGTTTATGTACAGTAGAGTGCTGCGAGGTGGAGAGAAACTACGCATGCTTACCAAGCTTTACGTCAAGAGTTGTTACTAATAAGCTATTTCTCGTGAAAAATGTAGTAGTACGTGTGGTCGCCAGAAATTTAAATCTAGAGCTTTAAGAAACAAAAGTGTAATAAATAAAATTATGTTATTGTAATAATTTAAATATATTTTTTTAATTTTCAGGTGATTTCCGCACCGGCCGCGCCATAAACATGCGCCGCGTGATCCCATACATCGCGTCCCACTTCCGCAAGGACCGCATCTGGTTGCGGCGCACCAAGCCGGCCAAGCGCGAGTACAAGATCGCCATCGCAGTGGACGACTCCAGTTCTATGGCGGATAACAGAAGCAAGGAATTGGCGTTCGAAAGCTTGGCGCTAGTGTCGCAGGTTTGTTGACATTATTAGTTTGGCCTGGGTCATTTTAGCCATAGTAGTCTAGCTATAATGATGTGATGCACCAAGCCGGCCAAGCGCGAGTACAAAATCGCCATCGCCGTGGACGACTCCAGTTCTATGGCGGACAACAGAAACTAGGAACTGGCGTTCGAAAGCTTGGCGCTAGTGTCGCAGGTTTGTTGTTGATTTGATTATTTTTGATAGGTCTATCATTTAGCATGCGGTGTGGGTACAAGATCTTCATCGATGACTCTCATTCTATTAAGGACAACAAGAGCAAGGGCCTCCAAATTGAGAATGATAAAAAAAACGGAATAATATTTTTTTTCTTTTTATGCTAAAAATAAAAATAGTGACTGTTTAAAACAATATCTATTTCAGAGACATCCCCCTATTATTGTTTAAAATGGAAAGTTTTCTGTGCGTAGTTTGTATGTGTAAAATGCAATACAATTTTAAAATATACCAGATTTATTTTATATAGCTTCAATAAATATAAATATTTCTGCTTATAAAAAACGTACATTTCACCAATATTTAAACTATTATGTATTTTACAGGCTCTAAACCTCCTTGAATCCGGCGACCTAGCCGTACTAAGCTTCGGCGAGAAACCAAACCTCCTGCACTCCTTCAACGAGCAGTTCTCAGAACATTCCGGATCGAACATTCTAGAACAACTAACATTCGAACAGACCAAAACCAAAATCGCTCAGTTGCTAGACTTTTGCAGTGTTATGTTCGACCAGCAGTCTGTGAGAAGTGACGCGATCAATGCGAAGTTGTTGGTGATTGTTAGTGATGGAAGAGGGATATTTTCGGAGGGAGAAACAAGAGTGTTACAAGCGGTGAGAAGGGCGAGGCAACAAGGAATATTTTTGGTGTATGTGATTATTGATAATCCGGATAATAAGGTAAAGTACTGAAATATTTTAATCTTATTTTATACTTTTGATTTTTATTCTTTATTCATTGTTACATCATTTGTTAGTAGGCAGGAATATTAGAAGAACGAATATAACACAGTAAAAAAAACCAAAATAGGAAAAATAGTTCTTTTAGTGTACAATACATCTATCTAGGATGTGAAATTAAATTTATTGTAGAAGTGGGTTACAGCAGGTGTCATTTTAAAAGATCTGTTTGAGAAAAAAATATTATAACTTTTTTTTAAAGACTGAATACATTGTGATTTAACTTATTGAAGATTTATTTAGAAGACATGTTCTAAGTACATTATTTGTTGTTTCAGCATTCGATAATGGACATCAGACGACCTCTCTTGGACCCGGTGACAAACAGTCTAACAGGATTCATACCGTATCTCGATACATTCCCATTCCCCTTTTACCTTATTTTAAGGGATATGTCTGCGTTACCCACAGTTTTAGGAGATGCTTTGAGACAATGGTTCGAATTAGCTGCCAATACATCTAGCTGATAAAAATATATAAAATTATATACTTAAGTAATAAAGTAATTATATTTTTCTTATATTGTTGAGTTGACAAATGGAATATTTTTGTATATTGTACAAAATAAAGTAAGAAAAATTATGTTAAGTTAAGAGTATTTGGAATAAAGTGTTTTTCAAAAATAGTAAAATGTTTTTATTCGTTATTAAAAACTTGTTAGAAAAAACAAGAACCATTTTTGGACCTGTATGAATCTTGTGTTTAATGAAATTTCGACAGGTGGCTTTTGTTGTGAATGATATTGTATATACTAATAATACAAACTATAAGATAATATAAACTATGTAATAGCGAACGAATCTCAGGAATTGATGGCCCGATTTTGAAAAAAAGAAAACATGTTTTCATTAACTGTCGATTGGAAGAGGAAGGCTATAAAGTATAGGTTATTTAACAATATATATGTATGGAAGTGTTGTTAGGCTCATTTGAATCTACCTATTTTTTACACTTAAGTAAAAAAAGGGATTTCAAAATAGTAAGGAAACAAAAAAAAAAACACCAAACGTAAAAAATATTCTTTTATATTTGTCAACCAAAGTCTAAATAATAATGTTATGTTTTATCTATTTTGGAAACAACACTGTAATTACGCAACGTTAACATTTAGGCCTTATCCATAATTATAAATAACTTAACCATGATTTCATTAACTTTAACCGAACGTCTTAGCAAAGTATTACACTTATCAAATACGAACAGTATGCAATACATCATACTCCTTACAAACTAAATTCTAATATACATACAAAAATACAGAATCGGTTTAGAATTGGTTTAGTTTTAACTGACTTTGTTAAAACTCACATACTAATTGTAATTTTTGTCTTTCTCTGGTTAATTTGAAAAAAGAGGTTCATAGAAGAAAATTCTTCTTAAATTATACTTGAAGACATATCACTGGCAAAGTTTAAAATTTAAATAATTCAATATACGGAATGAAAATTACAGTCCGGATGTTTCCCTAATAAACTGAAATAATATTGCTCAAGTATATATCTTATGACATTGAAAAAACATCGTTATCACAATTTAATGTATACTTAATGAAAAGTTTGTCATATTTGTAGGATTTTGAACACAAATCTTCGAAAGACTCCATGAGTTCGCTCAATTTGAACTTGTAAAGGGTAAAGTGTAAATCTACGAATAAAATTAAGCTCGTTTGCATAAACCGTCCATGTACGTACTACCATACCGAAAATTCAACAATTTAGTATCAAAATATAAACTATAATAGATTATAATAAAATATTAAATATGTATTGACATAACGCGGACTACAACTAATTATAACACGTAAGAGACAGTTTGTCTTCAACATCGCCCTTGTTTAACAAGCATTTTAAAGCTGATAAGAACGCAAGATATGATTATTTGTATAAAATTGTGGTTGTTTAATTATAGTTTTAAAAATGATATTAAAAATATTCTCATAATTAGTCTAATTCCCTAAATACTTCTAGAAGGCCTTTGTGTTGGAAATGTGTAATGATATTGTAGTATTTGTTAGGTTCGTACGAATTTTGTTAAAAACATGTTCACAAAATAAATAAATAATATAGCAATAATTCTTTGTGCTTAATTTATGACATTAGTATTGTTATTAATTCATAACAAGGATATTAAATATATGTTTAGTCATTTAAATTCGTTAAGAAAATACTTGATATCATTTTTGTCTTTTGAAAGAATATCTATAACTATAGTCCAGACCAAAAACTATGAGCAAATCGGAGATTTATAAATTCGATAAGATAATGTTAGAATGTCAGATAATAGTTAGATGCGATATACAGATTTTCAATGCGTACAATATATTAAAATTTGTGAATATAAACTAATTGTAAAAAAAATGAAAGTGATATAACATTTTCAAATGATACATATAGGTTATTTAAATTTTCAACTATAATACCATTACACATACTAAGAATATTCTTTAATTTTATCAAAGTGTTAAATGCCCATCACAAAAGTACACATTTATATACAGTGTATAAGATTTGTAATAATTTATAGACCTGTATAGAATAGGGTCCGTTTGGTTCACTTGGTCTATTCCTTGGACGAATGGTTGTTGTTGCTGTTTTCCTCAGTCTTTTCACCGTCACTGTAGAATTTTGGCTGTAAATAAATAAATATTGTTAAACAGTTGATTTGAATTTAACTATTGTATTTGAACATATTTTATCTATGTTAACTATCAAAAGATATCAAACTAGTATGGATAGGTTGGTAGAAAACAGGTTGGTTATTATGCATGCAAAAATCTTAAATTCATCCATAAAATTTGTTGTGTGATGTTTAAACAGCGAAGGCATGAGATAAGCTTAGGAGACAGGTAAGGACTAACATTGGGAGAGAATATTTTCGCCTTGTCTTAGGAGGGGGGAAAACGCGTAACACTTTAACACAAAAAGGCTAAAAACTATTAAAAAATTCATCGAAATATATGGTCATGAAATGGCTATAATGTAACCACAAAAATACTTCCACTCCAACACGCACAAAGTAACGACAAAAACCCAAACAATATTCAGTAAACTGAAGAAAAGTAACACTAAGAAAAACATATTTTAAAATCGTGTCTCTATTTCGTAATTTGTACAAATGCTAGGACGTGATATGGTGCCGACATAACACAATACAAACCAAAATTTAAAGCATGACAACACTATTCAGGACTTACACAATTTAAGTGTGTACTATACGGTTGTCACTTTATTTCCGAAGCCGTTTTTGACACCATTATAACTTGTAAAGCCCTAGAACACAAATTTATATCATAGCATATTTCGAATTATCTTGAGCTAAAAGCAAATTTCTCTCAATTAGCCCAAATCATCCCAATTATGAATCTTTCAGCATATTTTTATTTATACACATTTACATATATTTTCTTGCCTTGGAAGCTAATGAAACACATTTCTAGTCACTTGGAAGCACAATAACACATGAAAACTACTGATCCGATTGGAATGCAGTTTTCACAGATGTATTTGTATTCCTTCAACTTGACATCTGGTCTATAAAAATTTTCCCTTCACCCCTTTTGCTATATAGACCCTGATTGCGAGCGAAGCCGCAGGCAGAACTATTTTATTTTATTTAGTACACAATATATATTCATATAGTAGTTGTAAACAACAGTCTTACAATCACCAACAATATTATCGACATATTAAATCTAGTCACACTATGTTCTGAGGCGGTGGTAAATTACAAAATAATTATACCTATAAGTCGTTTCAAAAGAGCTTTCAAAAACGCAATATGAAAAATAAACGATTTGAATTTGAATGAATTGAATAATAAATAATTTATTAAATTAATTGAATAAATAAATATTGTCTAACCTCATCATGTTTCTCCTCGGCCACTCGTTCGTCGTCGTCGTCGCTGTCGTCGTCCTGCGAAGAGTCTCCGCCCGATCCCGCCGTGTCCGCAACTGGTTTTACGACTGCAAGGGTGAAATTCTTAGTTATCATATTTCGAAACAATTTTTTGCATTTAAGATAGGTCAAAAGTTTTATATGCTTTTATTTTTTTCTCATAGTCTTTTAACACTTTGTCCTTATTTATTTAAAATTACGTTATCTATATTCATAACTACGAACGAAATTTTTTAAAACTTTGTTGTATTACAGGCAATATTAACAAACATATTATGCAGCAAAATTAAAAAAAATAAATCGAAATATATAAAAAAAGGTACTTAAAAACAAAAAGTAATAACTACCTAACCTATTTGTAACTGTGATGCCATATTCTAACAAATCTCTTTTATGGTATATTTATTTTATCTGCATATTTCATACATCTATCATATCGGCTTTTACTTTATCCACACAAATACCCTTCATTTTACATATAACAAACACATAGTAGTATGCAACAACACACATTTATAATTTAATACAGTAAACACTAACCAGCTGCCTGCGACATAGGCTGTGTCTGCGATCGAGCCTTCTCACGGTTGAGTTCATCGTAACACTGCAGACACACACGCAGTGGCTTTTCACTTTGTCCACGGAGCACGAAGCGCTTGGACGAACACGGCCCGCACACTACTGATCCACATTTGCGGCAATGATGCTGGAATTATATAGCTTTCATGATTATTTGTTCATAATACGGGACAAGCTAGGTACACTTGCCACAATCATTTGCCTTGACAATGTCAAGTGGCTAGATTTCTGTGACTACAATATGCCTAAATTTGAGTTTAACTTACTAACTATCGCTGGGCATATCATCAAGAAGTGGCACTTAATGATTTTACGGTTTGCCTACAGCACATCCAAAGATAAATATTTGTCTTATATATTTTTTTGTAAGTTCTAAGGTTTGATGCCAAAACAGCATTTACTCAACATTTTTAACAACAACAATTTCATTACCTATGCAAAACCATAAATGGTATAATGACCATATATGATTGAAACTTTTATGATGAAGTAAAATGTTAAATACATTGTGCTTACCCTTCTATTAAGGACAGTGAATTGTGTCTTTTTGCAATGCATGCAAATAGCTGCTTCATTGTCTGGAACCCACACTGCTGCATGCTCTGAAGGTGGCTGCTTTCCACCTGGAAATTTAAAAGATTATATTGATTTTAGGTGAAATTGTTGGTAACATTTTAGCTAAATATAATATTGTAATATAACAGAACAACAGTTTTGCATAATAGTTCTTGATTGTGTCAACAGTGTTTTTCTTAAATCAGTATGTTATCTAGTATAGTCTTATATAACATGCATATATAAAACATTTGCATACTTGTATATTGTTGTATAGTAATATTTAACATTATTGTTATATTTATTTAATGAAAGATATAAAAAGGATGGGTAAGTTGAACGAGATAACACCGAGTGATGAACCACCTTGTTTTGTACTCTATATTCTGTATTCTATTAATAGTTTGTAATGTGTGGTATATACATTAGTCAAGAACATAACCAATATTAACATACTTTTTTTTAATAGATCCTCAATGCACTTCTCTATATGCGCCATCCATTCTTCTTTCTCTGTGGCCGTTGCTGCATACACAGCAAATGACTTCGACGCAGTGCGTATTAACCAGCCATTTCGGTATTCTGAAATATTAGAATATGTAAAATGTTTATCATGATCCTGCCAATCATAATCAAATCCATCTATTAATTTCGAAGACTATGGAAGAAATAAACAACCATTCCAGTCCAAACCAGTCACTTTGTAATTTATATAGATAATGTTTAATGTGGAACGATGAATCAAAACTCAATATACATGAAGTGAAAGTGAATTCAATATACTTGAAGAATTAAGATAAATTTTAACATTTGTTTTTACATTATCTATTGATAAGTTAGTGTGTAACTTAAAAACATCCTAACATTTACA
>LQNK01000755.1:229734-247700 GCA_001586405.1 Phoebis sennae
GGTTGTAGAAGAGTACGAAATCAGGGAAAAAGAGATTTTGATCCCAAAAAATATTGCTCCGTTTAAAGGTACAATGTCAGTCCACCAAGTAATTTGGAATTCTAATTCGGAGTTCCTAGAATTTAGGAAACTTAGTTGTAACAAGTGTCTTAACACAATCTGTAAACATGACAACCATATGAAATTACATAAGATTTACAAAAGCCCATTAGAGTCAACTGTAACTGCAAACGTAAACATTATTGCCAATAGTAAAATTGAAGTCCTAAGTGACGTAACTATTAAACAGGCTGATAAAAATAATAAGCCCTCAACTTCTGGAATAATTAAGGAACAAACTGTAATACCTCTGCATAAAGTTAAAGATTCTTGGCAGAACCAAACATTTATGCTAGGTGATACAGGTGAACTAGTTTATGGGTTTGAAAATCTACAAGAAGAAGAATTTCTATATTTTTTGAATCAAAGAAAAGCAGAAGATAGTAAAATAGGATATATAAATCATGACTAGAATAAATGAATAAAAATTACATAACTTAAAATTAAGCAAATTATTGACAAGCATATTATAAACTATGATTGAATTAGATGAAAAGCAGAAAGAACAAGGAGAAATGTTGAAAACTTTAATCAAGAAAGCTATGGAAGGATACCTAAAATTATTATAGTTTTTCTATTGGTTATTTTTTTATATTGTACACGATTTGTTTTTTTTTGTTATTTTTTTATAAGTATCGTTATAATTGTTTACCAAAGTTTTAAAAACATAAGAAACTTATTTTTACTGTAATTTGATTACTATAGAATAATCTGATCAAAGAGAAGAATTATTATTTTTTATAATTGTTTTGTGTACCACATTAAACTATTCTTTATAATAGTTATTTTTTTACCTTCTCACACATTAAATATGTAATACGTACATAAACAAGGTAACATAATTACCCATATCATTAGTAGATGCGTAATATCATTTGTGTTTACGAAATTTCATTAGTGTCAAGACAACACTCATTCGCGTTACATAATTTGTGTTTTTTTTATTGATTCCTTAGATATATCTTTAAATTTTTATATAGTCTAAGTTCAAATTGCCCTACAAAATGATTTTAAATGATCGCTAATTAAAAAAATTCACATTTAAAAAAATCGTCACAAAAGTGTCATTTTAATTCCAAATATGAAATCGACCCATAATATTATGTTGATTCAGCCTGATATATCTCATATCACCGAGTGTAAATTTTAAAAGTAGGTTTCTCTTAAGTTATGACTCACTGTGATGGGATTATTTTGTTATGGCTGAATTTTTTATTTAAAAAATAAATTGAAAATCATCACCAAGAAGAATACTTTGTAATCTTTTCCCTATAAGCATTAAAATATTACCAAATAATAGCTTAAGTTATCGCAGATGTATCGAGTGTGTTGTGTGAAATAATTTCAGTTATTTTGCAATGCAATATTCGAATTGTGTTATTTTGTGTCACTCTCTTTGATTATAGAGTAGTAGCCATATGGGGGCGCATAGTGAATATGCCCGGAGCTTCCGGATTAGGGGGTTCCGAAATGACGCCATCTTTTACTCAGGTTTATTAGTAGCCGTAGGCAAACAAATAGTTCTTCGCTTCCACAATGTGTAATGACAGTTTAGTCATTACTTTCTTTCTCTGCCTGGGCTTTTTAAGATCGACGTAAGATCTTTATTATAATCCTAGTCGTGTCTTGCAGTTTAGCGTATAAATATCTTTATTTCAGGATAACTAAGAGTAAGTAGGTACCGTAATGCCTAGCATCAAGTATCATGAAACTTAAAAATTATCTATTATAAACAATACTAATTATTTTTCAAATCGGAACAGAAATTACCTATAAGTTTCGATAAGTTCGTTTAAACAAGCAATTTTTTGCCTTTTACCTATAGATGAGGATTGAGCAAAGATAAATCTCAATTGTAAGTAGGTATAATATCCAAAATACGCTAGTTAAGTATAGTATCATGTTGTGTTTATTATTAAGTCTATTCCATTTATTGTCTGAGGCTATTTCAGGTGGTGATGGGAGTATTATTTAAAATGGAAGTCGTTGCGTTTATAGAGGAAGCGGAACCGGATCATCACGGTTATGAAGATTTCGAAGATTTTATGAAACAAACCGAAGAAAACTATAGTCTGGTAATGGGATATTTTAAATGATTGTAATAGTAATGCGCCCCCGTAACTTTAAAAAAACTTTATATAGATGAAATGAGACAGAAACATTGAATTTAAAAGTGATTACAAAACCCGAAACTAAGAATAATGTCGAAAATATTGAATCCAGACTTTGATTACATTTTTGAAAATTTAATATACCGAACCAAAGATAGAACCCGTCGATTTTGCTAAACCATAGATATATGTAAATAATATAATTATATAGCAGTCATTTTAAAATGAGTTGTCTTCTTGATCAGGAGTTGCCTGCAAGAGCGCGTTTTTAATGATAAGCCCGCCCATTTAGTTTTGTATCTTTCTATTATCCATAGATAACAAGAATTTTGTATTCTAAGAGACGGTGCAAAATGAAGGATTTAGAACTACTTTTTTCTAGATCGCTGTAAACTGTTGGATTGGAGCTGCGATTTATTTGGTGATGATTGGAGTATCCTACTTGTGTATAAAGAAGGCTCAAGCGAATGATAGAGACGCGGCTGCACGTTTAGCTGATGATGAAGCATTTTGCAAAGATAAAATGAAAAAGATATAAGCAATATGAAAAATTCTTTATGAATATTAAGTGCAGTTTAGTATAGTTATAAAAACGTTAATGTAACGTTATTGGTATTAAATGTTACCAACTATATCCAGACTTTTAATAGCAGCAGACTAGAATTAGCTTTTTTTAACTAGCAGAATACCAGCACCTCGATCAATTGACCAAGGCATTATGCTGAGCTAGGGCCTTTTCATAGAACATGATACCTTCTCACAACTTTTTCGTATTCTATTTTGTTTTATGTCTATTTTGTTTAAATTTGGCTTTGTGGGTGCAATGAGATTGAAATTTATGTGTTCTATGAATAAAGAAATTTACCTACCTATCTATCTAATATACACACTTATGATCATAAGTTTTCTGAACAAAAAGAAAAAATATATAATCCCAAGATATTTATTGATTACAGTTTATACAAAAGATCGTTGTCCCTAAAAAAATGTTGCAATAAATATATTCATTTCACTTCTTCCAATTTCCGGTCAAACGTAACTGTGCCAATATTAACGCTTTTAATTTCATCTTTGCTTGCGTGAGCGTTTTCCTAGAAAAAATATTTCATAAAGAAAATACGATATAAATGATTATTTTTTATATCTGATAGAATGTCTTATAATAAATTACGCTTCTGTTAACGGAATATTTTTTTAATGAGTGGGGAATATTATGAAAAATGTTTTTAGAAGTACTTTTATAATATATTTTATATAATTGTGGGGAGTTAGTATGGTTCAGCACAAATAACATTTTTAACAATTATTTACTGTTAGTTATAAGGTAAAAGTGTAGAAGTAACGGCATGGGATAATACTCTCTGAAACTGGAATAAAATGTGCTTGGTACGTAGGTTAAAGTTACGGACAAATTGAAAGAACTTTTGAATAGTGAACAATTTAGGTTCGAAATTTGAATGGATATATTATTAATGAATGGAATTTTTGAAAATTCGAAAATTTAACAAGAACTCTAGTATTTTTGTATAATTTGATAATTTTTTGGATGTACATGGGCATACTTTTCTTTACCTGATTGGTGTCCAGCTCCTCATCTTTGCAGGGTTGCGTCGGACAGAGCCAGGGGTCGGCTAGTATCTGCGGGATTTTGGCCCGAATCTTGAGCGGTGCTAATATTTTAGTAATCAACTTGCGACATTCCACCGAAACTTTCGGTTCGCGAGGAAACGATACTTTGTTTTGAACTTGCTGAAAATTAATGCTTTATGTATAATTATTTATGATTGTGATATAATATTATATGAGTATTATTTCGTTATCGACGCTATTGCGTAACAAAACAATGCTTATCAAAGCGTACTATAAAATGTTTTTTTTTGTTTTAAATTGCTCATTTTCACTATGTTGTCAGACCTTTAGAAATTTTGTTAATATTGACTGTTTCCGTACAACCGTAAAAGAAAAAAAGTATACAAAGAGAAAGATACCTTCAAAAGTTGTGTATAATTAGTGTCATCAAACGGCAAGCGGCCGTATACAATTGCATACAAAACGACTCCCATGCTCCATACATCGGAATCTTGCGGCCTATACGGCACCCCTTTCAGTATCTCCGGAGACGCATAAGCGTAGCTACCGCAGAACGTCTCACTTAGCGCAAATACCCCGTTCTTAGGTTTCATGTGACCTCTAGCGAAACCGAAATCGGATAGCTTAATGTTCAAACCGTGATCCATTAGCAAGTTCTCGCATTTTATATCACTGCAAGGGAAACAAACATTTGTTATCCACTCGAAAGAATTGGGACATATTTCAAGAGTCCTTATATAGATGTCCAATTAAATTGTTTGTTAGTTTCAAATAGCGTAGCGGACGGGCGGTCATCGTAATTGTAGGGGACCTTTCTGTCTTTGAACAAGAAGCCTGTACGATATTATTTCAAATCACTATCACAATTTTATGGTTGGACCGGTTAACAAGTTGCAGAAAAAAAAATTCAAACGTTCAAGTAATAAGAACTATTTTAATAATAATGTGATGAATACACTATTTTAGCATATTTGCGTACCAGTACTAAAATGTTTTATAAGCTGATGTAATTATATTAACGAGTGAATGCTTACCGATGTACAACGCCTCTCTCATGACAATAATCAACAGCTTCCACAAGTTGTTTGAACCAACGACGCCCTCTGGCCTCGTCGATGTGTTGGTCTTTACGGATAATGTCTAGAAGACTCCCATTCTCGGCGTATTCCATAACGATGTACACCCTGGAAATAATCAAATGATAGAAAACTGAAAGACAAAGTTTTAAACTTATGTAATTAATTTAAAAAAAAATTAAAACTATCATAGCTACAAAACATGAGTAACAAAATGAAAATACTTTTGTCGGCTTAAGTAGTTAGTAGTTAGTAATTATTTATGCTGTAGGCGACGAGATATTCAAGCACTCCAATTGACTGTACCCAATCATTATTCGTAAATTCTTCGAAACAACCCTACTTATTGAATGAAAATACTTTTTAAAGGATATATTAGAGGATTTTATACGTGGTTTATTATACATTATTATTTAACGACGTTTTGAATACGTTACTGCGAGCGTGATCAAAGGCGACTGAGATAAGTTGTTTTCACGAATGTTTCAAAAATTGTGTGCTAGCTAGCTAGCTACTAATGTATGATAAATCTAGTTAAACTCGACAACAAATCCTTTAAAAAGTATTTTTATTCAATATGAAAAGTACTCGCGTTCAAACAAACCCAAGAAAATAATACAACACTACTTATTATAGAAAATTCAGTACGAAATAAGGAGAACTGTAAACCTATGCGTAGTTTCGATTGCTTGGAGGAAACGTATCAGGTTTTCATGCTTCAGTCCCTTCACAACTTCAATTTCTCTTGGCAGGAACTTTTTCAGATAATCACCCGGTGCTTGAAATTTACTTATTATTTTTATTGCGACTTGGCAGTTGTGTCTGTCGCTGGTGGCCACCTATTATAGTTTTAAATTATGATTTTATTTGTTCAGTTTCTTATTTTCGTATTGGAATTATTTTCTACTGATCCCATAATAATGTTACGCATTTATAGCGAAATTGTCATGGGCGGAGCCGCGGGTAAAGGTCAGTTAAACATAAATGTAATAATTTTTTTTACTAATCCCATACTAATATTATTTATAAATGCGCAATATTTCTATTTGTTCAATATCATGGGCGAAGCCGTGGCTTAAGACTAGTTAAAGATGAATGTAATAAGTTTAATAAATTTATGTCATAATATTCTACTAGAACACAAATTTTCATTTTGGGTAAGGATTGTCTAATTAAGACAACGCCCTGAGACCTACGTACTTAAAACACGTCTTACACCCTTATTCAAGAGTTAAATGGAGTCGTAAATCCTCACCTTGACCGTCGCGTAGGACCCCGAGCCGATAGTTCTACCGAGTATGTATCCATGCGTTTCTAGAACAGTCAGTTTCCTTTCTGCTTTAGCCTCCACGCCGCTATGAACTGCTGCCGTGGGCTCTGTGGACATCTCGCCAAGGACATTGTCGTCAGCTCGGATATCTGGCCCTGGCATATCACAGAAATATTTGTATACTATTAATTTAATTTTATTCTGTTACATTATAATATATTTAGCCACATTTTAAATATTTTTCAAGTGAATTTTTCACTCATGCTGTCATTTTGTTAGTCACGGGACGGGTGACAGAGAAATGTTATTTTAAATACGTCGCTGTGTGTTCAAAGAGGCCAGTTAATTTGAGTTTGATATTTTATGCCTTTATACTTTATATTTTTTGCTGATCTATCCAATACATATTTGCAAACGGGTCTGCCAGTATTTTTATAATAACTGAGAATATTTCATATCTGATTGGGTACTATAACAATAAAATTTTCATATATAAAACTAATAAATAAATAATAATCAATATTATTTATTATTCTAATTTATCATACAAATTAGCATCGGTATAAGATATGTAAAGGATAGTAACTTTACATTTTAATATTCCTAGGTTTAACATGTAAATAGTCGTACAGGCTGAAGAACGAATGAGTAGTTGAAAATGATGCATAAAAGCATGTATTAAACTTGTCAGAGGTCATAGTATGAAGTAGTGAGTAATTGTGGAGTCATTCTGCATAACCAGCAATGCTTTTAAACTCTAGTTATTATGTTCTTGATGTATTCTCGTAGATGTAGCATATAGATAACTATACATTTTTATAAAAAAATAAGCAAAAAATCATATTTTAATATTGAGACTTGTTTGATTAAAAAAACTAAAAACTAATAACGAATTCTTTAATATCGTCAATTTAAACTTCTTCGTCCGATCTTTTGATTTAAATGATTTTCTTTTAATATGATTTCATGTTATGTATATTCCATGTACAGAGGACACCATTCCATTATATCTTTAAAGTGTGACCAAATTTTTACAGAAGGTTCGGAATCCATTCCATAATTGATTTTTAAATTTTGAATCATTATTTATTTTTTATTTGAGTAAATTAAAAATAAAATTCGTAGACATAGTGATATCTACGTACGCACTACGCTTCTACGTCGTCTACGTCATCGGCCGTAGAGTCGCTTGCGCATCGGAAGGCGTGTGGGGTGGGGAGTGTGAACACTTAATAGTTATGACTAAAATAATTTAAGAATGTGTGATTCGCTTTGCATCGGGAGAAATGGACTCCGTATTGAACAATTACTAAAATATCAATGAAAGCGTTTCATGAATAAGTTGAGTTAAATAATTTTTATGAATAATTGATTATTTTTAATAATAATTGATTTTTTTAATACGCCATTATAAAAAAGAATATAAAACAGTACCTTTTAGAATGTTCAATTATTATGACGGTCCTGAGACCGTTAAAATCATGAAGAGATAGTAAATGTGCATTAGCATGTGCTAATTCAATAGTATGCCTATTAATAAAATGCAGCAAATATGAAAGTAGGTAAAAACTAAAAACCTAGCATCTGTAAACGAAGCGTCGGTAACGTAGATACCTTGCCTACGTATCAATGATGTTTTTCTTGATGAAATATCATACATTTATTACTATTCAGTAATTTATTCACGTTTTAAGATGATTTATAATACAAATAATTTACAAATATTACAAATAATTATTAATATTATAAATTAATCCAATATTGTTACAAATTCTTGTGTAAATTATACATAATTATGTTTGTATACTTCCGTATGGTATAACAACATAAAATAGCATGTTAATACTGTAAGAAGTACTTAAATCATCCGTTAAGCCTGAGTAAGGCTTGGGTGATGTTCCTTATAAATTATAATATATTAAATTGTAAGTAATATTTTGACAAACTAACTATTAAAAAAAACATGCGTTATTATAAATTTATCACGTTTTATATGTAATGCATTCATGTTTTTATAGTATACTAGCTTTCCGCCCGCGGCTTCGCACGCGTGGGCTACTAATTTCTGTATTTTAGAGGCGCACGACAAAAGTTTAGAAAAATGACGCAGGACCGCTCCATAATTATATGCGCATTTCTATAGTGCTTTTTATAATTTTCTATGGAAATAGGTTTCACCAAAATCTCACAGTGCGCGCGCCTCTTCCAAATACAGAAAATTGTAGCACACGCGAGCGAAGCCGCGGGCGAAGAGTTATATATTTTGTGAAGGTTTTTGAGAATTTATTGAGTGTTTTTACCGTACGTAAAGAGTATAAAAAGACATGACCACAAGTCAACCAAAATCTCACATTATCACGTGGTATGACATTTTCACGACTTTAGAAGCATATATCTCAAAAAATATTTAATTTAGCAAAAAACGCATTTAGAAACCTTTATTTCATTTTTAAAGACCTATCTAATGACATCAAATTTAATGATGTATTCGCGGATTTATTTTTTTACCCTCCGTTTACATGTATGGAGAGCCACCCCTAAATTTATTTTTTTTCAATTAAAATGTAGCCTATAATTTGCACCTAATATTGGTCTATCAGCATGTGAAATTTTATCAAAAACTGCCCAGTGGTTATTACGTGATTGACGCACATACAAACAGATAAACAGACAAACAGACAAACAGAAAAAAAAAATTCTAACCATGGTTTTGGTATCTATAGGACATACATGTTGCATATCAATTACTCTTTTTGAAAAATATTCAATGTACAGAAATGGTTCGGTTACTCTTTTATTATATGTATAGATAAAAATTGGACACACTTGGAAGTTTATGAATTTTGTGCTCCTACATACATACCCCTTAATAAATAAAAAGTCTTCATTGAAAACTTTTATGGTTGTACAAGTTTGGAGTGTAGAAACTAAAACCAGTGTTAGTTTAAAACTGTTTTACAACTTACAAGTTTAAGGTACCTAGAACCTAGTCTCATAATTGTAATAAATTGATGAAAACTGTACGTATTTTACTAAAGAAAGTTTTCATAAGTAAAACTGAATAAAAATGAATTAAAAACTTTGAATAGCATTTCAAAACAGATAAAAGAATGTAGGCGGGCAGCGAGGCGCGGCGAGGCATCCGCGAGGCGTCACATCCAACAATTAAGAGTTATCTTGAGTTAGGTGTGCGATATATCGCAGACTTGATTACTTTTTCTACTCTAGGAACTAATAAAAGTTGACCAGCAAACCGAGAGCTTACGAGTCTCGTTTTTAATTGAAACACCGGACTTCCCACATAGAGTGATCAATGGTAACGTCGTATATTTCCTTTTACTAGACAATGTGAGTGTCGATTACTGTTTTAAGTGCCATATATCTATTTGTGTTTGAAAAATGTAAAACTGCGTCCAGACTGTCTGAATTCCTCCAACTCGAACGTCAATAATGGAGTTGAAAGCAAAAAGTTAGGTTTAAATAAGTTATCAATTGTATCTTCAAAGTTGAGGAAAGTTCCTCATCCATTTATTGCACTAGAGATGAAATACATTTCTTGGTAAATTTATATTATTTCTTATAGCGGTGTAGCTTCATTGTGTAAAAGTCTGGCTTTATTGTAAGTTGCAGATCGATAGTAAACTGTAAATTCTGATACTCTTTCATTGATTCTTTTGAGTAAAAATGAAAAATGTAGAAGTTTTGATATTTGTACGTCAATAACTAGCTGATTTATTGATCTTTAGACCCTGAATTTAACACGAGCGAAACCGCTGGTAGAAGCTAGTTAAATATTATTATATTATATTTTAGTAATGATAGCGAGGTTCTAGTATTGTATAAACGATAAGGATTTATATTTTAAGCTGAAAAATATATATTATAAAATCGTTTTTAAATTCATCCTTTTAAAATATTCACACATTCAGCCAATTTTAACTCTGAATAATATATTCTCTATCTTTACTATTACGAACGTGCTGGGAAAAAGACAAATTGCCAAACATTTGCTCAGCGAGAATTTAATTTGTAAGTTATTCCATCTAGAACGGGTCGTAAAGGTGTTGCAGTCGTCCACAACCGACACTCCTTCTATTGTTCCTAAAGCGCTTCTGCAAGCACTCCTGTCAGTTTTACGAGCATAAACCAGCAACGCTTTACCGTTTCAATTAAACTCTGAATAATATATCGTTTGCCATTCTATATTTATGAGTTTAATTCCGATTATTTGGAGAACGCCTGCATTTTTAACTTTTTTTATTTGCAGAAGTTGCGAAGCGTTATTTATCGCTTGGCGGCAAATTTGTTTTCGACAAATATATCGTGCGTTCGTCTAATTGAAATATATTTACTTTTCCTTTAAATGTTTAATTTAGAAATTATTGTAATTGCGCAATGACCATACAAATATGACAAATTCTTTCAAATGTATTATCTACTATCGACTGTAATTGTAATTAAACTAACTGTAGTAATTTTATGCTCATTTCTACTTTAGGCATTAATTACAGGAATCTCAATTTATATTTTCATTAACTTTGCATAAATAACATGTTATTTTAGTAAAATATTATAAGTATACAGATAATGGTTACGTCCAGTACTAAGAAATAATACCCTAGTTGTAGAGATAATGCACTACACCATAATATAGCAATAGGCAACGCGTATACAAACTACGTTATACATTTCGTGTAGCGATCCAGCGCTACACATATAGACTTTATACTATCCGTAGTGAGAATGTGTAACATAGGGGTTTTTAATTCGAATATACTACGAGTAAACATATCATGAATACGGGACAATAAAATTTTAATATTTTCGCCAAGTATACTCTTTGTTTACTGCGTAAAGAGTCAAGTATGTAGAGTATTACATTCCTGTTTAAACACAACAGGTAAGCAGACGAGGGATGCGTTCAGTCCCTTTCGTTATTTACAGAATTTTAATAGAACCTTGCGTGTAGCTGTGTCATGGGTCGTTTTTAAGTGGAATATACTATGGGTAAATATATCATGAATCACATATATACTATATATTGGGGCGTAGGCCCACAATGGTAAATTACGATTTCTTGGCTTCTTTTTAAATTTACTTATTTTAATTTTAATATGGAGTATTTTAACAGACATTTTGACATTTTGCATGATAATACTGTCTAGTATGAAGTCCTATATTATAATTAATGTAAATATTTGTATGTTTGAATGATTTGAATTAATATGTGGATTCAATTATGAAAATTTGACTGAACAGATTTTGATGATAGGTAGAGGAATACTTTTTGATAATTATAGGTATTTTTTAAACGAAATCGTCCGAATCAGCTCACTCGCTAGATTATCTTTATCGTACACTATAAGACTTTAAGGTATCATATAAATAACGAGTCCAATTTTGTGAGTACCTAACGTTTTATTGCCACCCTGCAGCCCTTATATGGCATCGTTAAATTGCAATATCATTTGACATACACACGTATGCAAATTTTCAGTGTAATTTAACACGTGGATGTAGGTCAAATTCAACTCGTAAGATTTGATTACCAACAGAGAACGAGCAGGTCAAACTCAATAAACTATGGTATGATTGCTATATGCCAGGTTTACATACTAACTAAATAATTTACTATTTTGTTTCAAAAGGAACATATTGACGACCACAGCTGTTTGGATATAAAAATCTTACTAGATGTAGATAAGCCGAATATCAGTATGAATAAGAAGAGCGGTGTCATCCTCGTTAAGAATGTCAGAGATCAAAAAAAAGAATAAGCAAAATAAGTTATAGACAAATATAGTTATATGGAAGGCCTATGTATATGGGATAATAATAGTGTAGTACCTCGTGTTGTAATCAAGACTTTTAATTTTTTATTTTACCCCCTATATCTTCCTTAACCCTTCCCCCACCTTGCTCATTTTTGTATTTAATATTTATCTTTATCTATTTGCGTACAACATTTTATCAAGATTGGATAAACCTATCCTCGGACAAACATTCACCTATTTGACCATTCTTCGTAACTCCCTCAGCGATTTCGCTCATCTTCAAACTCGAAATTTTCTTTTAATCTAAACTATTCGCCTACCATTACTAACTAATCAAGGTCGGATAAAAAATACTCACGGTATCGTCGGACAAACCTTTTCATACTTTCATACAAAAATACAATCGCTCGGCCATCTCAACTCTCTCTCGCTTCGCTCAGTCAATTATTATTGTTTTCTTTTTGTATTCATGTAAAAGTATCAAAATTTTTACAAGAATCACGAAATCCATATTATAAAAGACTAGGACAACATAAAGCAATAAAGTTATACCGCACGTATTACATAATACAAGTCATTCTTGCGTCGCAGAGTGCCCTCCAATGTTGGCGTAGTACCAATGAATTGCCGTAGACCGGGTACGTGGCTACAGCGATGTCAGGTTTATAAATCGCATTCTCTTTTTACTATGTTTGTTTCAAATATAGTTATAATTTTCATTGTTAGAACTATATATACACGTTTATTTAGATTTACAACTACGATGATGTAACTATAGTTAAATCGTAGTATAAGGCGAGCAAATTTTCTTTGTTCTAACTAAATATACTGTTTATTTACGGGAAATGTAAGAGTCAATGTATGTAGGCCATTATTGTTAAAATTTAATGCTTAGTGCTTTGAGGCTCCGTGTAAATATTATAGCAAACTACGTGCCTTAGAATAGGATGGATAGAATATACGAATAAAGTTTTCAATTCGTTTAATATTAATAAGAATATAATATAGATATCATAATATAGAACTAAACGTTATCAGAATAAATTCGAACATTCAAACCGCGTAATTAAACACAAACCTCAAATTAATATAACGTTATGGTTATGACCCGACCAGAGCTTGCTATCTAACTAAAATATCAAGCTAGCAATGCATTTCTAAAATTGTTCACGTCGCAGTGTAATTGCTATAATTAATTACCTTATTAATTAGGTACATTTGTGGAAATATACGTAAACATACCGCTAAATCGTTAATTGCCTACAAGTGCAACTAATTTATTTATTAAAACAAATGAAATGCACTTAAACATGCCTCATTAACGGTTAATTAGATTGGAAACAACGGGGGCTAACATTTATACATTTTAGCATTATTTAAAAATATTTAACCGTTTTTCTATTAAATTTTCCGATAAGTTATGAAAACATTGTTACTAAAATCATATTCCGAGTTATATGACGTGAATTACATAAATAGAAAAAAACAATATTTGTTCATGAGTATTGATGAAGACTGCCTGAAGGAATATTTTATAAAAATATACATATTGTACAAAATAAATTAAGATCCCCTTCTCGTAGGATACATTTTCGAAATATATCCTAATAGAGCACTAATGAACATAAAGCTGTAAATACATAGACTATTATAATCGTAATTAACACGGACACTACAAATCGTCGTAGCTGATACATCATCTGCATCGGTAGTTATACTATCCATAAATTGTTTATCACAGTACAATGTACATTACACCGGCTTTAATTTTTAACGAAACGGTGACAAGGTCCACCCGAGAGCGAGTTATGATGATTGTAGTGGTTCTTTATGACTCCTCCTTTATTATAGAAAGTGCCGCGAAGCCTGTCGTGATCTGCCATTTTGTCGTGATGTCAGATGTTTGCTTGAGTGACGTTTGAGGGCGGTTTTATTGCTTCGAACAGTTTAATATTTAGGAGAGGGTATTTGATGTGACTTTGACTACACCTACATGCTATAACTGTTTTATTTACAATTTAAAGGTAGTCTTGGGACGAATCGGTATCGTGATAGCGTTAGACCCAAAATCGTTTGGTTAAATTCTTAAAATCGATCTATTTGTGCCAAATACGGTGTGAGACGTATGAATATGTCCAATACCCTACAAACATAGTATCACTTCTCTTAGAATTAATAAAGACGATTTAATATATTCTATGGTAATGTATGAGAATATATTAAATACATTTCACAAGATTAAAGCAATATCTTCGGAGTGCAGACGGATAATACGAGCCTTGTTAAACATCAAGCTCGGGACCCAATCGAATGTAAAGGGTTGTTTGAACAGTACAATAATAGTAAGAGTTCAAGGGCAAGCAAGCGATTTTAATATAAATATTATTGCAGCCTCGATACCATTTGCATATTTATAAGAGCATGGGCCTCAGCAAACATGGCGGGAATTGCCTTGAGGTCGGGTTTGTTTTTGACATAATGGTCTTATGTCGATGTAAGTGGTTCCCCCGTCATTACTCAGCCTGTGTCTGCTACGTGCGAATTGCCTTATTGCGGAAAGTTATCTTTTGTAGACAATATACTCCACACTCAGCGTAGTTCAGTAATTTTCAGCGTAAACAAAGTACCCCATTAGCTCCGCCTTTTAATAGCTATTGGCGTGGTGTGATGCATTAAGGTCGACTTTTTTACGTTTTGTTGCTAGTGAGAGCTTTTAAAGGATCTACTGTAAATATTTGTTTAAAATGGTGTTTTATATTAATGAAGACATATATTTTACTAAAAAGTATAAAACAAAAGTTTTTGTTAAAATTTTAATTACTATTATAATTAAGTTATGATTAATATTTTTTTTGTTTAATTTTTAATTTAATTTTTTACGTAACAATTGAGACATCACTTTTTCGGGAGGAGTTTTTAAATAATTATCTTATATTAACGTTGACTATGAGAATAGAGTATTACACTATAGTGTATGTGGAACTAATTTTTGAAGCCCACCCAGTAGGGTGTGTAAAATTGGACGATGTAATTTATTTTATGGCTTAGGGATCCTTAGTTACATATTCTCCCAAGGGATGAACGATTGTATGAGCTGCGTCAGCTTCGGTTTGTTGACATGATTGGCTGTTATGCCGTATTTAAATTTTATAGCCGTTTATTAATTTGGTACAAAGTTTTGATACGATTTTACATATTTATAAGGTAAATCCGTTTGAAAATTTTTGTAATTTTAGTTGAGTAGGATTTTGTTTTATCGAATATTAAAAATTGTTTGTTACATTAATTAAATTAAAATACATAGGTATATTTTCTGTAAATTCGAATATTTCATTCATGAATACGTTGAGATATATGGAAATAACTATTAACAAAATACAGTTGTAAAATATGCAGTATAATTGTTAAAGACGAAGTGCAAAATAAATACGGCTGCTGTTTATGTTTATGCTTACTGAAGATCCTCTCGGGTCTTATATTCACTTTAATGTCTTTCTAAGTGATAAAGTCATATATGATATAATAAGAATATATTTCATTATTAAATGTAAATATAAAATTATAGTTCGATGCGTGTGATCATTTTACGAACGTAATGATATGGAAAGAAAAAAACGATAAATTTGGAGCAAAATTTTTGAAATATTAAGTAAACCAATAGAAATTTAAGAAATAAATAAATACAATTGAGTGTGTTGAATAATTTCAGTCGAAATATGTATATTTCGATGAAATTTAAAATATTTGACAGAATCTTCTGTAATCAGCAAGCAAGGTAACGGTTGAAAGTCAAATTTTATCGATAAAATAAATTGGTGTTCGGGTTCACGTGTTTTAATTAAAATTGCGCAACGGCGTCATTTAACCTGCCGCCAAAGTATCAGGTCTCATTGGTTGGGAATGGTGTAAGTAGAAAAGACATACTTTGTGACAAAAATACATAGATTGGGAGTCAATTCTTAGAAAGGAATATAGTTTAATGCATTTAAAAAAATATATTTAACAGTTTTTTTGTAATTAACAAGGTAACGGGTGAAAGTCAAATTTTATCGATAAAATAAATTGGTGTTCGGGTTCACGTGTTTTAATTAAAATTGCGCAACGGCGTCATTTAACCTGCCGCCAAGGTATCAGGTCTCATTGGTTGGGACTGGTGTAAGTAGAAAAGACATACTTTGTGACAAAAAGGCGTACCTATAGATTGGGAGTCAATTCTTAGAAAGGAATATAGTTTAATGTATTAAAAAATAACTTTTTAACATAATCTTCTGTAATTAACAAGATAACGGTTGAAAGTAAAATTTTATCGATAAAATAAATTGGTTCACGTGTTTAATTAAATTTGCAAAGACGTTATTTAACCTGCTGCCAAGGTATCAGGTCTCATTGGTTAGGGCTGGTTGTTTGCGCCATAATTCGCCTTCTTAATCGGTAAATTAATATTGTTTAGGTGTGTTTATGATTCATGTAAGATGTTTACTTGGTTCGTAGTGGGTGTCCTCATGTCATAGGAAACAGTTAAAACACGTGTTATATTATATTATCTTAGCTTATTAAATAATAAAAAATATAACTACTCAGTTATGATATGACTGATTTGATTTATAAAACTTAACTTTCTTAATGTTGGCATTAAGTTAGTCATGGGCTTATTTTTTTGTATTAAGCTATACACTACATTATTTTTGATCAATCTATCAATATATTTACACTTCTACCAAAATAATGATTGAGGCGCGAGCTATAAACTAATTATGTGCAGATTTTTTATTTTAAAATAGAATTTAAATCATATTGACGTGCACTTTGTTACGCCTACTATATCGTCTTTAAAACGATGTAACGTTACGTTAATACTAAAGGCAATAAAGTGAAGTAGTTGGTGCTCAAGATATGCCATTATTTAGGTAAACTAGTTAACAGAGGGGAACAAATTAACAAGTAATTATTGCGCACGGTTATAGGCGGCTGTGGTTTTGTAGAGGGTCTGTATTTCTTTTACATTAAGAAAATGTGTCTGTTGGGGCGGTTTAACAAATGTTTACAAGTAACATACAAAGTTTTGTACAATAATGTGTACGGAATAAGTATAATTCTAAATTTATTAACATTTCTCTTTCAACATGCAGGATCATTATGTTTTTTAATTACGGTTGAATATAATATCTACTAGGCACATTAAATGTAATTTCCTTAAATTTCATTTTCAAAAATTCACATTTTTACTATAAGCGGATTCATGCAAACATTATTTTTCAGGATCCAAATTCACATCACGTGATTTTGTCAAGTTTATGGCGGATTCTTGTCACTTCCATGATACTACCAAAAATATATTTCAATACTTGACTCCAATAAATAAATATCCGTGCGTGTTTTGAACACAAAACAGCACACCGAAGGCTTCGTAACACGATATTCAATTTTCAGCTCCATTGAATTATAATTGAAGCATGTTAATGAATGTTTATTATTTTCCGTCTTTTGCGATGCTATTTACTAGTTAATGACCCGGTTATATTCTATTAGCGATAATAAAAGCGTTTATTGTACGCTTAAATTATTAATTCATTATCATTCGGTTTTAATAGCGTATTCATTTTGCAGACGATCTGTAGAAATGAATGAATTGCTAGGAACTCCGAGGCTTTGCATTGGTTTAACAAAAGAAAGATAAGTTGTGTACTATGCTATTAATAGAACGTAAGTTAAATATTTGACGCCCTACCTACTATTGCTGTGGGTTCGATCCCCACGAGTACATGATTATGATGTGATGAACATTGTAATTTTCTACTGTCTGGGAATTATCTACTAGGTTTCTAGATGGCGTAGTATTAATTGTACGAGAATATTATATTATTGTTAAATATACCTATCTATCGAATAAAAGTTACAATTACTTGTATAGTAAAGGTTACAAATATGTATGTTGTATGTGATAATGATATCTATTGAAAACTGATAACATAACTTGCTATACCAGACATATGCCTTGCAAGAATCAAAAGGAAATAAAGAAAGGATTGATCACAGAAAGGGGGGG
>LQNK01000755.1:247706-271484 GCA_001586405.1 Phoebis sennae
GGTGAATACAAACACGCACCCAATCATCGGAAGGATCAATGTAGTCACCTATATACTAAAAAAAACACGTTACGCAACTTTCACGTCGGTAGCGTGATTCCATAAAATATCTCTGAAGCAATGCAAATCTAAATAAAAAGCCAGTATTTTTATAACAAACACTTTTTAATGAGCTTACTAAAATCGAATTACACGCGTTTACTGGATAAGGAAGAAAACAAAAACTCTCTAACTGAGCAAAAATTTCCCGTTAATCAGGTTAAGTAGTTTGTTCCTGTTCCCGCAGAATTAATTCTGTAAGCAGTCTGTAACTGGATGCGGTATAGCTGGAGCCCTCTTAACGGCGCGAAATTAACGACATTCTCTCTTAATAACCCTATCCCTGTTTAAGGAGCCTCCGTATAACCTCTAAATAGATAGGTATAGTAGTCAAACTCTATACAAATTATGCTCGAGCAACGCACACATGTACACGGTTCAATGACATGATATCTCGGGTTATATTGGCCCACTATGCGAATGTCATCTGTTTGAGACATGCGTCAATGTTTGTGAGCGTGGAATGTAGTACATACAGGAGTTTAACTTCGATATCTATAATTTTGTGTTATAACCAATCTGTCAGTTATTTGCTTGATTTTGCAGCGTCAGCGTTAATTTGAATTTTATGACGCAGAAATTATAAGCGTGTTGATTTTTTTACTCCATACTAATTTATAGGCCCCCATAAATATTGCAGACAGAGTGTTATTACTGCACGTACATATTAGAAGTTATAAGAAATAATATAAATAAATAATATAGATTGATACTTATAATAGTTTAGAAATGAAAATTATATCTATAAACTAGCAGTGCCTCGCGTTTTTATCCGCGTATAACTATTTTCTCCGTTCCCGTGGGATTTTATTAAAATCCTTTCTTAACGGATGCCTACGTCATCACATCTATCTGTAAGTCAAATTTCAGCCCGATATTTTCAGCGGTTTAGGCTGTGGGTTGATACATCACTAGGTCCATCACTCAGTCAGTCAGTCATCTTTGAGTTTTATACATAGGTATAGATAAATATTAATTCCGTAAGCACTCTGTAACTCGATGCGATATAGCTCGAGCCCTCTCAACGGCGTCAAACGACATCCTTTCTTAATAACCCTTTCTCTATTTTAGGAACCTCCGTATAACCAACCTGCCAGTAATTTCCTCATTTACAGCTCAATGTCCGCGCTAGGATTAATCTCGTGAATTTAGCCAAAATTATAAGCTTGCTGAAATTTCTACTACTAATGATTGATGTATTTAATTTTGGCAGTGATAATACAATTATATATGTAAAGAAGTAGAAAAGAAAAATATATTTTCGGAAGTTTAAAACGATGTTCAAACTACATATCCCTTATTAAATACGTTTCCATACTTATATATATAATATTTGTAACAGAGGTTTATTTCAAATATTATTTAAAAAAATTGTTAGCAATTAAAGATGGGTAATTTTAATTTATTAATTTCAATTGATATCATGATACTCTCAAAGTCAGGCTTATTTAAAAGTAAATATGATTGAAGTAGATGCATAACAAGAATAAGCTAACGACTATGAAATATTGAATATCATTTGTAACTTACAATGTATTAAATTCTATCACATCTTCTATCTATCATTTTTTTTCGTATGTTAAATACGTATTAGGTATAAAATGTTACTTAAACTTACAAAAAAGCCAATTTGGAAAAATAAACGATTTGAATTTGAATTTAAAGTTAATAATGGAGTTATAGAATATAGTCCTTTGTAAAAGTTCTGAAATCAATATCAAAACAAATAAAAAATCATCTTTATTCAGATGAACTTACTAGCCCTTTTGAATTGATTTTTTTTTAATTTACCACTAGTTCGAAAAGTTGATTCTACCGAGAAGAACTGGCAAGATTTTAATTTCTTGTAGTTGTGCTTCTTTCTATAAAACTTAAGGTAACGAAGGCCATCATAACCTTAATTTTGTATAATTACTAAAGACGAGGTAACTTCGAGTTTCATATGCAGTTTCATGAGTTTTTTACTTAAAAGCTTTTCAAGTCAGGTAGAGGGTCTTAAGGAAAAAAATGTAAATTTAATTAACAAAGTTATCCGGCTAAAACACAAGTTTGGGAAGAAAAACGAGCGAACTGACACGTTAATTTGATTCCGTCGAATTACAACTGGTTGAGAGCGTGAAGTCGATCGTGTTGGGAATCTGAAGGCTTTAGGCTTACGTGACTTTTAATAAGCGTTTTGTGTAACAGTTTTTAGCGAATTTTCAGTTTGTTTAAGAGAAATTTAAAGTAGTTTGATTGTTTATCCATCTGTTTCTTTTCTTTTTTGATGTTATCAAACTTTTGGATTTAGTTCAAACGAAGATTGGAAATTAGAATATTAGTTTTATAAGCTGTAACATTTTTATTTTGATATCTCTACTTTCTATATTCTTTGATCTCCGGTTTTAGTGCAACGCAACGTTCTAAGTGTCAACAAATCATTGCCCATGTATGACATATTAAATATTACGATGGCTTTGTGTTGATAATTTATTGGTTATGTAATTTAATTAATTGGCTGTCCAATTAAATTAACTAAAATAGTCGCTTTAAAGTATGTACATTTCGCGCTAGATAAATATTGTTTTTTATTGTTAAAATAATGAAACTTTCATCGTTTATTTTTTTATGTAACAGCAGGCAAGCTGAGCATGCGGTTCTCCTGGCGCACGTTCACGTGGCGATATGCAGAGGATTAGAAAAGGATGGAAGGCGAAAGGGATGGGAATACAGGCCTCCGGGACCCTGCTCACCGTATGTAACACGGTATAAATCAGCATAACGCCACAATTTTATTGCTGATGTTATGTAGCAGAACTACCCTATGTGGCCTCTTAAAATACCCACGGGTTGATATTTCGTTTAGTCGTCTTATATAACAATAGATTTTCCCTCCCTTACACCCAAAATAGAACACAAAAGAGTCACAGTACATCATATTTAGAGTTAACTCGATAATTTCTAATAATTTCTGCTCCAATGATTAAATATACCGTTAACCATGCCCTCAGTGATGCATCACGCTGAACCAATGAAACTTCGTAGATACATCATTTGGAAAACTAGGGATGGCTTGAAAAATATCCATTGTTACGAGTTTGTAACTAATCGTAATAGCAGTACAATGAGAAACGTATTATACTGGATAAATGATGAAACTGTTGATTATGTGAATATAATGTATAGTTTTTAAAACAACAGAAAAGTTTTTTATTCTATTCTTAAATAAAATAGATTGCCTCTTTTAACATCATGTACTAAAGTCAAGTTTTATATGGTTAAACAAAGGAATAGTCATTCTGAGATACGTTGAGAAATATTCGATCGTAGGAAGGTTTAATCGCGATATCTTATACTTTAACGTTTTTTATATCACTGTTAGGTTTTTTCGAATTAAAGATATTACGGGCTTAAGAAACTTTATATGAATTAAGAGAATAGAATAGAATATGAATTGAGTGAATGTTGTTTGAACAATATACACGTCAAAGACTTCAAACGATGGAATTACGCAATTAACATTAATTATAAGTTTATATTCACGTCTACAAACCGACGCATTGAAAAATACATATCTGAATATAATTGAAAGTTCAGTTCAGTATCGATTCGGTTACAAGTAAATATAGTTTAATCAGCGACCGCGTCGGAGATAATTTCACGCCAGCGTCGTTGACTCGGTAGCGGTATCTATTTAACTCTGCTTCAATTTATACTATCAAGTTCAAGATATCTTGCAGAAAGTGCTTGTTCGTTAATGACTGCTTTGCCATACCAACTGAACTATGTTATTGGAAAGATTTTTAAGGTTTATTAGTCGCAATATTTACACAATGAACAATGGTTGAGATTTGATAATGACATCTGGACTAATTACAAGAATTCATGTTTAATTTAATGAGATATGGTACTTTTTTATTTATTTTTTATATTAGGCACGTTAAGTGATTTTCGAGAAGGTTAAGAAATGGGATAAAGGATTCACCATAGATATGTTATAATTTTTTGTGATATTTTACACTTTTAAGATAAGTTCATAATCATAAGGAAAATTTTGTAAGTTTTAGTCCTTTATAGCAATTCCCAATTACGGCCTAATTTTATTTTCAAAATACATTTTATATATTCCCATGAAAAAACGAAAAATCGTATTACTTATACTAAATCAGATTTATGCCTATAAAAATGTAAATAAAATTCAACCAATAATGTCACGCTCGTGTTTATCGACGTACAATCAAAATAATTGATTCGTTCACTGCTAAATTGGATGCGTTAGAATTTATTTATATGAAGGGAGCTGAAGAAACCGTGCTATCGGATATTGAAGCTACCCTTCGTATATCAAATGAAGTCTTCTAAACTATTTGGAGCTAGGATTCGATTGACGATCTCTGCACGGCGATGGAAGGGTCTTGATATTATGTTTATGTATGACGTATTTATGCCGAATAAAGTATCGAAAATTAATGGTTTAAAATATTTATTACTGTGATTATGTGAGTATTTGTTAAAGTGTTGTCAATCTTCTTCCTTATTTTCTGTCCTCGATTCAAAGATTCCTGAAATCGTTTTTGAGCAATTAAGCTAGCTATATTGTATTGTTTTCAATAATTTTAGTTACTTGTATAAAGAACGATATAAAATAAAGTTCATAACTATTCATTCATGACTTTATGTTCATGCATAGATAAAAAAACATATATCTGGTGTTAATGGATTGTTTCGGGCGGTAACAACCGTGGCGTAATGCCAAACTTATTTTAAGAGTTCGCGTTGTTTTTTATTGGTGCTGATTGCTTTTTTATTTGTTTAGGTTTTGCAATAAAATTACGAAGTGTTTGGAGTTTTGTAACGATGATGTTAGGGGCTATTAAATAAAAATCACGAAACACAACAAACTAGACACAACATTTTAATGAATTCGACTTTTATATAGAAAATTTTGTGAATTAGATTTTTATAAGTTATTCAATTTTTTATATAATTTTATTACATCAATTTACACAGCAATAAATATTCTTTTATTTTTATTAATTAATTTATAATGTTAAATCTAAAGCCATTGATCTAATATCAAATTTCAATTTATACAATGTGTTTACGATTACATTATATTAACGTCAAGTGCGAAAAGTATCAAGCTTGTATAAACTCATAGTCAGGATCGATACACATTGTAAATTTAGATTGATTAGCTCACGTCTTCACAAGTGTAGTCTCTCCATTGTCACTATTACATAATTTTTACATGAAAAAAGTATCAAGCTTATTTAATCCTCGTATCGTCAGGATCGATACACATGATTGTAAATGTAGATTGATTGGCTCGCTTCTTCACAAGAGTAGTCTCATTATTATGTCACTATTACATAATTTTTACATGAACAAAAAGTATCAAGCTTATTTAATCCTCGTATCGTCAGGATCGATACACATGATTGTAAATGTAGATTGATTGGCTCGCTTCTTCACATGTGTAGTTTCATGATTATGTCACTATTACATAATTTTTACATGAACAAAAAGTATCAAGCTTATTTAATCCTCGTATCGTCAGGATCGATACACATGATTGTAAATGTAGATTGATTGGCTCGCGTCTTTTTCACAACTGCAGTTGCACTCTCCATTATGCCGCTATTCTGCGATGCACGCTCCTCTCATTGCCTCTGAATTGTATTTAAAGCTGAATAGAGACGTGTAAGGATTGACTTTCATTAGCCGTTGATAGCTGTTCGCAGGTTTTGTTCATGCAATTTAGTTAATTTTATAGATTGTATATGTACTTTAAATAAACGAAACCGCTTAAAGTAGGAAATCATAATTCATAGAATCTCTTGAGGCCCACATCTGCTTCAGAACCTTGAACCACTCAAGTCAGTCTATTAAGCATAGAATATCTTTTTAAGAAAATATACCTAAATTTAATCAAAACCAATCAAAAATCTATAAAAGATCTTTGTATGTATATTATAATACTACCGATCCTGCGCCTGATCCCTGACCGGCCGTGTCGACCTGACGTCCCATTGCATTATGAGAGTGAAGGAATAAAGAGTGCATGTATGTTTACGTACATACTTGTGCACTATAATATCTCCTGCATATCTTTCTGATCTTTATTGAGATTGGCCACCATGACTGATATCGGTCGGGGAGGAATTATAATAGTACTATATTCATCCCATATTTTCTGTTAATTTATGTGTCTATCCAAAAGTAGAGGAAGCATTGCTCATAGTGTCTCTTGAGGCCCAAATCTGTTTCAAAATCCAAGTAACTCAATTTAAGTCGATATATTTACTGAAGTTTAGACGCTACACAGTAATGAAGTCCCTATTTCACTATAATATAGTGCTTCTATCTTCGTAATTCCTACTGAAAGTAAATTGTTTAGGTGAGTAAATTTACTGCGATGTATGAAAAGATCGGTATGCGATATAGAAAAAGTAATGCTATTTATTAAAATATGTAAAATAACCACATTTCAATCTTATATTATAAATGTGAAAGTTTGGATAATTCTACGTTGTGATTGGCGCACAAATATCCAAATATTTGTGCGCCAATCACAACGCAACTACAAAACGGATTTGAATGAAATTTCGTATACATATAATATAAATATAAGCTATTTGTTGGATTACGTGATGGGATACATTTTAGTGATTCAACCTTGAATTTAACACTAGTGAAGAAGTGGGTAGTTTCGAATTTCTCCAGATCATAGCTCAAGACCCGATTGTACCTCTTCTCATTTCCCATAAAATATACGAGACACAGATCGAAGCTACATTCGCGCTACGTAATAAAAACATTGCAATACATATTTAAATTACAGTATGGCAAGCGTATAACATTTGAATATATCAAAAGTTTGCAATTTTACTATTTGAAATGAACGAAATTGGCTGCGACTCCCGCCCTTGAAGGCTTCAATGTATTCGTAGATACTGACACCGATAATGATAGTATGATTATTTTTCTCTTGCCAAACTATTTGATGTTAACGTTTTAAAAGCATTTTGGAACGCTCTTTTTAAAAGAGTTTATGCTGTCTTGTTTTCGTTATATTTTGTGCTTATAGAAGTGATAACTTAAAGAAATGTAAAATATAATAACCGATTTGCATTTGTTTTTGTATTCGAAAGAAAAGAGTGTCTGTGTAGTCCCACAGAAATTTGTTTAAAGTCTCATCATCCATGTGGAATTTATTCCAGAGAACTTCTCAAAAAACAGTAACATAAGCTCTGCGGGTAAATTTTATTGATGTTTATACTTTTAACTTCTAATTCTGAGACTGAATAATGACTGGCTCTGATAAGTAGGCCACTAAAAATGGAAAGATACTAACCTTTTCTAAAAAATAGCCATCAACCACCTGACTTTTAAAAGAAGAAAATAACTTTTATTTAGAAATCTATTTGAAGTCGGTGCAAAATCTTGTTAAATTGAAAATAGGTATTCTTAGGCACCAACTTTTAATAGATTTATGTTATTTTTATAAGCAGTGTCCCAATTATTATATAAGCAGTGTCCCTTGGTTTTTCGCGTTTAGTCGCATTGTTGCCATTGAATAATATTGCATTGACAATCTTGAAAGATTTTTAAAATCCGATCAGGAGTTTTTTAGTTTACCTAAACATCTTTTTAATTTAAAATATCAGTAAAATCGCCTTAAGTTGACCATCCAAAAGCACTTTTGGAAGAAGGTTAGTTGGATAAATAACAAAAAAGTTTAATCTCAGCAATCTTCTCACAAGGAAAAACAAAGTAACCTGCCCCGAGGCCACTCAAAAACAATTTTGTGAGGCCCTTAAATTCGTGCAACTGGAATAATTCTAAAAGCAAATTTTCTTTTTATGTATCAAACTTATTGCAACTTACTTTGCGCGTCGATATATTTTTTTATTTCCAACATTTATTCAGAAATATTTAAAAATGCCCTAAACATTTTTTCTCACACAAGTATACCTATATTTTAATATTTTTGTTATATCAAGACCCTTTCCCTTTTGAAAATAACAAATAATTTTAAATATCCACATTATATACGCTGAAAGTTGATTCATTTTAAGCTCATAATTTTTAGAGTCATTACTAAACATAAAATATAGAACCCTACAACGTTTCGAGTTTCGTTTGAAATATAAACTATCACTGCATAGCGAGGTCATGAACGTTTTATGCAAGTTAAGAGCAAAAAGCCAAGTTTAGCAGTATTCACGTCTTGTCTTTATATCTTTTGTCTGTTAAACTATTGAAATAATGTTTGTTATAACCAGTATGATTACAGTTATGACAGTATAAGCATGATTGGATGATAGCAAAACGAGCTAATAATAATCATTGTGAAACACGATTGAGATTTTGTTTTTGTGTGAACTAATAACTAAAGTCTTTATTAAAACCATACCTAAATTGTATTTACCTATTGCCTGTAATTGCAATAGTGTGATGGGCAGCTTACCAACATGCATTAACCGAAATATGTGCAGATTCTGGAAACGCAAAAAATTGTTTCCCGTTATTTTGCCCGTGATAAAGATAAATTTATAACGAAAATTGTAATATGAAAATGTTATCTTTTATATATTTTAATAAAAACGACAATAACTCTTTCACGGAAAAGCTACAGAACCGATTGTGGTGAAACTTGGTATTTATATAGGTAACGATCCCGGATAACATATAGGCTATGTCAAATCCCGGAATTTTTCTAGGATCAAGTTTCATATGCGGGTGAACCCGTGAGGCGTAGCTAGTTAAGCACGCTATGAAAATCTTGTAAATCTTTACCTAGCAAACTAATAACCTTTATTTAATATAAAATTCGATCATACATAATTCAGTATTAAATTCACACATTAATAAAACATATGTAAGCGATAACATTTATTCTCAGTGCAAACTCATTAAATATCAAAAAGTGGATGCAATAAGCAGAGCCGTACGTGTTGGAATTAATCCTAGATCAAAAGTTGTTGGTGTCCGGTCTCGGCTTCTATTTACATTTCGGTCTGAGCCCTCATAAAAGTGCGTCTTTTTGTACTCACCACGTACTAATTTAGATTGCGTTTTGTGAAGGAAAAGTAATGCGGAGTGTCTGCCTTTGAAATAAAATTTAACGGTCAAACATGTGGACATGTGCAAACATTTGAGATTGCGAGCAAATTTTACTGATATTTCAATAAAATGTAAGGGTTTTATTTTTTTAAGATCTACAATATTTCGTTTTCGTAGTACATATTATTTTAGTTATGGTACGAAAGTTTTTTCAACAAATATATAAACTAGTGGCTCGCCCCGAGCTAGACTTCACGTTGTAATGTATAAATCAAGACCTCATATCTCAAATCAATACCACGCTCATATAATACCATTCATATAAAATCTTCTTTTTCACCCCCCCACATCTTCGTTACTCCCCCTCCAATTTCACTCATCTTCAAACTCGAAATATTATTTTGTCTAAACTATTTGCCTATGAAATTTAATTAAGAACGGATAAATGAGACTCAAGTTATCGTGGGACGAAGGTTTCCTACTTACATACAAACATCCAAAAATACCGCCATTTGGACTGTGAGACCTTGCTTCGCTCGGTGAATAAAATGTTAATTATTGGTTAAAAATTCTATAACTCTCTATTCTTGTTTGAGTTTGATAACTCATATACCTTAGTAGATTTCAATATCAGATTAATTGGGTGAAGATAATAAATAAAAGTGATCAAGAGATTTAATCGGCGGGTTGAGGTCAGCTCGAACACAAAGCAAATATCTCTCTTTAAGTTCATTCCAGGACCTATATCTTGTTACTAATGAATTAGAATGTCTCGACACGCTTTGTACAGCCTTCAATTTATTTGACAGAATTTAATTAAATTTAAAATATTACCGCTTTAAATATTATGTGCAATGATTTTGTTTTATATGTCACAGGCAGGCAAATGAACGTGTGTTTCATGTGTTGAGTGATTTCCACAGCCCATGAACTATGGACACCTACATCATTAAGAGTGTTGCAGGTGCTTTGCACGTTGACATGATTTATGAAGAGAAAGAAGGAGAGAATAGGACTAAAGGGCAAAGAGACTTTCTATTACATTGGGAATACGGGCCTCCGATGCCCCCGATTACCGCACGAAACACAGTACTGCTTCACGCCCAGAAATGCTCGGCTCCCACTCTTAAAGATATGCGTTCTCAAATAACGAACAGAAAGGTAAAGATATCCTAACGGCCGTTTTCAATATTCTATCTACCCCTTGTTTTGCTAAAGTCAGACTAATCTATATATTTGTACATACTTTGATTTCAATATTCTCCCTATCTAACATTATATAATCTAAGAAAACAATCTATCCATAATCTTTGATACAAAATGGCCGTAAGTATGTTTATTACATTATTAATATACACTACCTTAGGTGGAACATATTGAAACAAAATAACGCTAGTAGTACTTAACGTGTAGGTCAACTATTAGTCTAGAAATCGAACGAAAGACATTTCTCTTATGTTTGATTTATTCAAATTGTATCACGCACAAGTACTAAGTAAAAATTAATGGGCGAACTCAGTAATTCCATAAGTGTAATGTTCGCGCTATTTTCCCCTGTAATTTAGGAGTATATTTATAATTTATACTGGCATTTGCCTTGACGTCTTGCCATTTCGTAATCTAGTACTTTTAATCCAAAGGGTTCTAACACGCTTTGCGCACTTAGACAGGAATTCTAAATTCTTATTCTGATTAATATTTAGCAGAAAGAATAAATAATATAATACGTGTATGTTAAAAAGCTTCGAATTTTGGGTTAGATTTGTTATAGACAGGTTAAAATTGTAGGTATGTTTCTAGCCAAATAGATCTCTAGTGAGAGTCTTGAAGTGAGTGTTGTTTGTGTGTTAGTCCATAAAGTAGAATACATATAAACTAAAGGTACTGAATTTGGTCTCACTCCAGTGCTCTCGACGGTTTATCCCATTGTGAAATTAACTGTGAAAGTGAAGGAAATACACACGAGAATGTTTGCACATATTTGCGCAGTGTTCTACGTAGTTGGTTAATTTTGGCACAGGATCATATACCTCATATTTAAGATGTTAAATGAAATAGTATCATTCAATTAGACTTATTATATTAACCGAGGGACATATTTATACTACTTTCGTGAAAATTATTTTAGTAGTGAGCGCTTGTACATGAAAATAAATGAGGAATAATGTGTGAGATGAAAAATGTATACATTTATTTTGTACATCATTCACACAGTCCTAGTCAATACATATAATAAAACAGAGTTTTTGTTTGTTTCTAGCAGCCAATTCCAGGAAGTACTGGTCCAGTTTGAAAAAAACATTTTCTGATTAGAAAAACCATTAATCGAAGAAAGCTATATTATATTATGCTACTGAAGCTAAGCCGCGTGGAACAGCTAGTAGCTAATAATGTATGTACATAAGATCAAATGCTTTGCCGCGCAATAGTAATTTTACTAAAGCATTCAAGATAAGCTGTAGCATAAATATCGTTAAGTATAAAGGAAGTAATATTACCCCAGTGCTGCAGATTACCGTAAAGCATTCAATGTTCTCGCTAGCGGTGTGCCAACAACGCAAATCCTAATGGGCGGACCCTTTGCTTGCCATCCTAGCTTTGCTATTTCCACTCTTTATAAGATAGTGTATACTTTCTAATATACTCAGTGATATACCTAGTGACTTGTTCTGAGCTAAACCTCGTGTTGTAATGTATAAATCAATACATTTCATTTGATACCACGCTCTGGTATGTTTGTATTAGACTCTCCTATTTGACCCCTTCCCCCTATCTTTGTAACCTTTGGGGGGCTAACAGATTTCGCTTCTTACAGTCGTATCAAATGAAAAGCCTTTTTATATATAACAAAATGAGGTCTAGCTCGGAGCGCGCCATTAGTTTCAAAGTTTAGCATTAAATAAATAAAGAGATGAAAAAGTACGATGTAACTTTACAAACTAACATTGTTCATAGATCTTAGTTTTCATTAGTTTCAGATTGAAGTACCTTCTAAATGTCCTTGCTCATACGGTCACCTTCAATTTGTAACAATGTACGACATAAATTAGGTCTAGATTAATGTTTGGAACATATTATAATTGACCGATAGCATAATACATTACACAATTACTAAACTCAAAAGTTACTAATTATAGAGCACCTACGTATTGTATCATCAGAACTACCACCTACAACATGCGTTTATCTATTAACATTTTATTTAAGTACAAGTGAAGCACAAAATTTATAACGTTACTTAAAATTATTTTACACCCTCATTGACTTATTTTTGTATTTTTTTAATCCTATATATATTATATATCGTTTTTTGAATCAAATGTAGGCTGTATGTTGACCACCATACTAAAATTCGATATAATTTATCCAGCAGTTTTTATGAGATTGACACATAATATAATCATAAAAAATAACTTTATTTTGAAGTCATATTGTCAAGCAATCTTTATTTTTATAATATTTGCACAGAAATGGTTCCGTCGCTAATTTATTATGTTATAGTAATATAGTGTATTAATATGTGGAATGGACTTATAAAGTAATTATGCCGTAGAAATATATTCCCTACACCGCAATCTTAACTTTAGCGCCTCACCTTGCATGGAATCGGAATGAAGTCAATTAAATGTTTTATTAAATTTCTCTTAAAACTGTAATTCCTACAAGTTTTTACTGGTCTATTAATATAGCGGGAGGTAGAGAGTACCGATTCCCGCTTTATAACTTTTAGTTAATTCAATCTATCTGTTAAAAGAAAACTCGAGATCGTGGCTGAAGATATCTAATTAGGTTGAGACGATTTTTGTTTAAAATTTAAATTGTTATACTTTTAAAGGATATTTTGTTGAATTGGGTTTACAGGCTGGGAAATTCAGTGTTGTTAAGTTTGCTCGCGTTCTGCACAAGGATTTATGTGAAACTAATGGTATGTTCTATTAAGCGACAATTTTCGTCTATGTTTTTCGAATGCAAAATTTGTGAAATTTATAAAAGTAATAAGGGCTTAATTGAATGTAGAAAAAAGTCTATAAAAATACTAGTGGCTCCGAGCGTTGAAATGTATAAATAAAGCTCTTTCATTTGATACCACACTCGGCAATATTCATACTAAAATTGCCTATTTCACTCCCCTCATCTTCGTTACCCCCCTGAACCCACCGATTTCGGTCATTTTATACTCAAGATTTTTTTTAACAAAATTTTATCAAGATGGGGCAAACCATACTACAGATATCCTCGGACAAACATACAATCGCCCGGCCATCTCGACTGTGAGAACTCACTTCGCTCGATCAAATGTTACTGTTATTTTTAGTAGAAGAAAATATTACAGATGAACTTAAATTTTACCTTTAAACCTTCGTTTACTATTCATACTTTTCTTTTACCTGGTGTAATATTACACACAATTTATGTAAATTTATACCAGCTAAAACATTTTAGCGTGTCCCAAGAATGCCGTGGTTTATAATTTTTGTATGCGGCATCGCCGGAAGTATTCACTTACCTACTGACAAAGACACGTTAAGAATATAAATAACTTTGTAAAGGTCTGCTCTGTACTCGGTTGGCGTCGTTACAATTTGTACGACAATTTTGAAGAATTCGATCAAATACCATGTAATCTATACTAATATTATACAGGGGAAATGTTATTTGTTTAAATACGTGAATATTGAAAATTCATTGTAAATAAGATAGGCTGGTTCATAAGAAAGGTAGGTGTAACTAGTATTGACCCGATTGACGCAGTGGATAGAGCAATGGTCTATTGCGCCGGAGGGTGTGGGTTCGATCCCCACGAGAAAAACATAAAGATGAGATGAACATTGTAATTTTCTACAGTCTGGGTATTTTAAATTTTATTTTATAAAAAAGTATGTTTACGTATGTCTTTTAGTTATCTAACTTCCATTGAACAAGCATTGCTTTGTTTGGGACTAGATGGCGTTGTGTTTAATGTCCAGGAATATTTATTTATTTATTAATTTAATTTTTGTTATGCCAAACATTTTATATGTATAACACCTCGGGTGAAACCACCTTGCAGTTTATTATATCGAATTAAGTATTTCTACTTGCGTTAGAATTTGTTACAAAATTTTTGAAATGCCCATTAAACGGGAGTACAAAACATTTTATTGTTGTAAACTTTTATAATGTTTTAAAAGGTTATAATGAATGTCAAATAAAATGTAAGTAATAGCAGTAACAATAGATTATTTTTTATTATCAGAAGGGTTTACAAAACATGTTTTAAGGGTACAATCGTATTGAAGGCACGGGGGCAAATACAGATAATCACAACAGGAAAGTTGCTTGGAGAGAAATCATCTCAGCAGAAACAAGTATTGAATTTATACTAGTTTCTGCCCGCGGCTTCGTAGGATAGCAACTATGTTACTCATTTCATGAAGATCTGATCGATAGTTGACGCATGATTGACACAAAAACATCTAAACATCCAAACAAGAGAACTTTCACATTTACAATACTAACCCCGCCCCGCGGTTTCACCCCTGTAATTTCTAATTCCATGGCAACTCCGGGATTAAAAGTAGCTACTACGTTATTCTAAACCCTTACCTATATGTATGCCAAGTTTCATCATAATCCGTTCGGTACTTTTTGCGTGAAAGAGTAACAACATACATCATCCTCACAAATTTATAATAGTAGTAGGATTAGTAGGATGGGAAAAATAATAGTGAATTTAACAACGATTAGGGATTTTTACTAAAAATTCAATTCCTAGACATTTTTATACAGCACGTTGGGTGAGTAAATTCGGATCGTGGAAATCGTGTTTTTATAGATCAAGATCGCAAACATTGTAGATGCTTTGCTTGCCTCAAGAGAGGTATAAGGAGAGGATTCATAAAGTAAGGGAGGGATGGGATAGGAACAGGTGGGAAAGAAAGATTTATTAATTATCACATACCATATAAAAGGAGATATTAAAATATAAAAGAAACTTGGTGGCTTTAGCAAAATCGAGTAATAAGCGAATAGAGTTATAGAGAGGTATGAATGTAGAGTTTTATAGATTAAATGGATTGAATTGCTTTTTTGAATGGTGATAAATGTAGAGCTTTCAAGTTTTTGCATAAAAAAATTCAAAAATGATATAAGCACTGTGTCGATACATTTTAATTTTTTTGTATGAATTTACTTGTGTTTTAAGTTAAGGCTTTTGTTGGGATTTTTTGTTATATAAGACTATAAAAGAAAGAAGTCTAAGATTCGTGAGAGAAAAAAAACAACTCCTAATTGTTAGCCAGAAATATAGGATCAATGACCGTGAAATCATTCCTTTATATTCAAGAAAACTTAACGCAAATATTTACCCTACTCGATGCATAGATAATAGAACTGAGTTCCTAACTACACATGTTTAAGGGAGTCATGCTATAAATGTTTATTTTATTGATTTTCACACGGTTCCGCACAACGCATCCCACTGGTACACTCGCATTAACATCCACTCTGACACAGTTCCAAAATCTTCGTATAAAATTGCCAGTGAACAACTTCATCGTATTAATAATAATGAATATGGCAAGAACCCCCCGGTGTTGAACAAAAAGTTTTTATTTCGGCAAAGTTACATTCTCCTAACTGTGCTCCGGGAGTTAGAACTTTGTGTCAGTAAATTATTTTTTTTATCCTCGTATCCGTTTCGCCACACATTGATTTAGTTTACTTTAGTAATGGCTGATTAATTTTATCGGCTGTATAATTAAAAAGTGTGCGAGTTTAGATTTCGTTTTCACAACGGCACGTGTAGCTTTCATAACCTTAATAACAAACAATAAGGGTTATTACATTATATAAACAGATTTTTTCCACAAGGAAAATAACTAATATAAAGATTTCGAATGGATGTAGCTATTCGACTCTATCATTACGTGATGAACGTCAATTAGCGACAAAAGCTCTGGTTCGGATTTTTTCCGGAAGGGGGAATTAAAAGCTTTCTTAACGCATCGAACTCTACATCCCGTTGTTAGTCAGCGTAATTGCGATCGCGGCGCCCTCTAACGAATTTCGAAATGCCGCATATAAACAAAGACGTGGCGGGGGGCATTCGGGTTTAATTGCAGGTTTAGCGTTTAGGATATGCAATTTTTTAACGCGATTATGACGTCGCAGGGTCGAGGGTGCGTTGGGGCGAGGGGCTGCGTCACGTGCGAGGTCCGCACTCCGCAGCGACGCATGCGAGACCGCGGGGCGCCGGGAGCGCATGCGCCCCCCCGTACCCTGCTTCGCCGTCAGTCCGCCGCCGGCCGCCGCGCGCCCCGTCCGCTCCCACAGCGCAACGTGCCGCGAGTGTTCTCAAGTGATGACGGCTAGTGACTAGTGCCATGCTCGTGCACTGTGCCCTCCTGGCGGCCCTGCTCGCCTCCGCCGCCGCAGCCTGGCAGGAAAACGTTCGTCCTAAGGTCTTCGCACAACTAGGTTAGTGACTCTGCCGTCAGTCAGATGTTACACCAACCTTTTGACAGCTGGGGACCAACTATCGAGTGTAGTGAACGGTCGATGTTTACGTCGTTTTGTTTGACGACAATCGCAGCGCGCATCCAAACATGCCGTCGAAAGCTCTTGTTTATATTATTTAGGTCGATGTAATCAAAACAGTTTAGCTTGTTTGTGTTATAAAGTGAGCCTATTCGTCGAATTATGAAAGTGTACCGTGCTCGTAGGAGAGATCGTTTGATACGTCAGGTTATAGGTTATGTTCATGACAAGAGGTTACACTGGCGTCTTATTGGAGGGTCGGCGTCGTGAGCTTTCGTCACAATACTTTATTTTGTAATTCAAAACTCGGCAGTGTCATGTTTAACTGTGTATCTTGGAAATCAGAAAACATACCATCCTTATGTTATAAAACTAGTCAGAACAACTGTGAATTAAACTTAAAAGCTCGAAGTTTTTAAACATAGAGTTCCTTAGTTTTTTTTTTAAATTCTAGTAAGATTAAGCAATATAACACAAAAGAAGGATAAATATCAGACATGAAGTGTACATGTAACATGTGAAGGCATTGTTCCGTAAATCAAAAAGCTCTGCGATTTCTTGACATAGAGCTCGCACAGTCCGGCGGTGGAGGCACGCGATTCATCGTATGATAAAGCCGGAGGACTGTGCCTCTATTGTTTTATTGTGCAGCCTGCATTGCAGGGGACAGCCACGTGGCTCTCATTAGTGGATCACAAAGCGAAGCAGTTTGTTCTGCGTTTGCAATGTTACGCTTAGATTGGCAACCATGCGATGGTTAACGTACTGAACTAAACTTTGTCTAACTTCGACGAATGCATTTAAATTTTGTCCGACCATTTACACAGCTTTGTATGCTAGGATATCTTTATAATAGAGCTTTGTTACAGCTTTCTTGATTTATACCGCGGTATTGTGGTTTCCAGCTTTGAATTGACTTAGTAGTTTTATTCATGGTTTTGAATTGTGGTTACGGAAGCTACTGTATCGTAAATATGATAAGTAAGACCACCCAAGATCGAATACATTATCTTGGTTTATGTTACAAATAAAGAAATATAGATAATTTTAAAATGATAAATCGTATGCAGTAGTAAGTGTTATAAGCATAATACTAGCTTCCTATAGGACACAAATTCCACAAAAACGAATAGATCGCAAAAAAATTTTGCTCAAGTGCTCTTGGATTCGATCTCTCCCCTTACCTCAAATATAACATGACTCGAATTGAGAACCTCTTGATTTGTTATTTAAATAGTTATTTAAAGCAGGAAAATCGTTAAATTTTGAAACGATGTTTGCGTGTTTATGTATGACTTACTCCTTAATAGGTCCAATTAGGAACGATGAATTAATACACGTCATGAGTCTAGACATAGGTTCATCGCGTCCGCCTATTGTATTCTTGAATGGATTGGTCATTCTACGAAGAATAATAAATATTGATAACCCAGTTTTAAGTACGTTAGGAAAAAGTTCCAATGGAATCTATTAGCATGTTTTATTGTTGTTTATGGGTAACGTGTGTCGAAGTGTGAAGTGTCAAATGATCTTCAGCAATTTGATCACTCAATATAAACTAGAGGGTCGCCCACATGATGCGGTTGTACGATCAAAGGCCTGTGTGGAATTTGGATTCGTTAATTGTCAAAATTAAATTAAATATGATGTTGCGTGTTAAAGTTTAATGCATTATAATTAATGTTTCCAGTTTGTTAAAATATTTTAATGTTGAAAGTATGTAAATATGCTTTCAGAAGAATGTTAAGCACAAAATTATTACGTTTAAGAAAATTTAATTGACGAATTTGAAACCATAATATTACGATTCCGAAGTAAATTTCAGACTTGTCCTATTGCTTCTTCGACTAGTATTATTATTATCGGGTATAATAAATATAGGAGTGTTACTAAAACATTATGTCTCCAGTATTATCGCTGTCAATAACGTTAGAATTATCAAACAAACTTGAGAGATCTATGCCTTTCAGATATCTAAACATAATTGAGGTAAAATATCACTTATCTAGACCGGTTTGTGGGTAGTAACTAGTGACTAGTGTGCTATAAACTAGTTAAAGGGAGTTTCTCTTCGTGATGACTCATTATCACTGAGTCACGTCGATTTTCTATCTAAAAGATTATAACTTAATTGTTTTTGTACGTCTTTAATCTGAATCTACCAGCCAAAATTTGATAGTCGTGATCTTTATGAAATTATTGCGTCCTTGTATTTTTTTAAAAACATTGACATACCCATTTCTTCTAATTCAAATTATTGTTAAGTTAGTAAAAAATAGATGTAAATAAATAATGTTTATAAAGTACCTCGTACATTCTACTCATTGTAAAATTCCTATAGATAAACTTGACATTCCAATATGAGATAATTTGTTGATTAAGATTTTCATCGAGTATGTAGAAGGACAAAATTATCTCTATATTACCATTCTAAGTAACATAACGTACTTTAAAATGAACAAGGAGATTTATGAACTCCTCATAATGGGTTTTCTGTATCTAAACTCCAATTTGATATTTTATACGGGGCGCATTATGGTTTCCAACGCCCCTTTATGATTTAACTGCTCAGATTATAGGAACGTTTAAGTGTGCTCATAAAATAACTGTTCACTTACTACCTGAAGAAGAAATAAATTACCAAACAGGATAATGCTTTTATATTTCGGAATGTTTAAAACGTGTCGCGTTTGGCTTATACGTATTTATTGGGTCATTCGTCAGAACCAATACTCAGGGGAACTGTTATGTGGCTGGGGTGCATAATACTGTGACGCGATGTTGTTTATGATTGGACATTCTACTACAATTTATTAACATTCCGGATCGATAGGGGAATAAACTCATTCGCCTCACAAATATTTATGTTCATAAGATTTTATTTAAGAAAATACAACATTATAAAAACATCCAATCTTCTCAACCGAAAACAATTCTGATATTCCTGACAAAGACGATAGGGCAAGCTTTGAATGTGACCTTTGAGGGAAGTCCGTTATGTTTGTGAAAGTGGGTCGCAATTGTGATTAATAAAAATCGTACCCGCAACGATAACCGCTAATCAAAAAAGGACAAAAGTTCAAGCGTTCATCGACAATGCGCTCGCTATTAGAAGACTGGAATGTGATAATAGTGCAAAACAAAACGGGCTCAGTGGTAATGTAATATGGTGGATAATGGTTTGTATATCGGCGTGACGATCGGCATGTTGAATGTAAACCTTAATTTAAAGCAATAAAGCTTTTTTTGTGGAGTGACAACGATTGTTATGAATGACTTGCGTCGCGGGCTACGCACGTGCGTGCGGCGTTGCAAACGCGTTGGTACGGTACAAGAGTAAGGGAGACGTGCCTATCCTTGGCGCCGCTTAGTGGGAGAGGGATGCCATCTGTGACGCGCTATAGTCTTCGCCCAATGTGGGGTTTAGTTTCTTACATTCGGTCATGTCATGTTTTTATAAATTTTCCTTCATCCCGTATTAATAATAACGACGACGTAGCAAACGATTAATTATGCGCCTGTAAGATATCTAGTAAGTTGGGAGCACGCCTGGAAAATAGATATTGCATTTCATAAATAACCGTTAACCGCATGTGCATGACATTTGTTCCACGATGCATTTCCTGCGAGAGTTCGCGGCAGGTCTCATAACTTTCCCGAATATGTTATGAAGATTGGCCATAACTTGAACGTGCTATTACATTTTTTGACGATATTGCTTTTCGTTCCAAACACGAGCATAATGGAATATGGTATCGGCTGTTCCATTCAGATCTAAAATGCGGAAGAATAGAGATGAAATAAAAGGAGTCGGGGAGTGTTTTTATTCAACCTTTTTTATATGAGTACAGGGCAAACATTGGTTTAGAAACGAAAATATTTGCCGAATTCTCTACGCATAATGCAGAGGAAAGGCTTTTTCAAAATGGCTGGGCAAGTGTGCCTAGTCCATTGTCATGCAGTTTTAAATCCGGATTAAAAAGGAAGCTCATAATAAGTCCTATGAGGGGAAGCTACATTAACTTCTCGTTGTTGCAACTTCGTTGTAACGCTTTGCTATTGTGCAATGCAAAATAGTTTACATTTACCAACTAAGCAGTAAGCTCATCTTTTGTTTCCATTGTCCGGATCAATTGCCGGCGTACGTTGCTTATCCAATTGGTATGTACAACTTTTACACAAACAGTATACATATAAATATTCCAACGTATTAATTTATCTATATGAGACGAAGAATCGGTCGGTATATGCTTTCCAAAGTATATCTTTTTACCTTCATTGTTATTTCACTTGCATAGTTTGCGACAAAAAGGTATTGGAATATGCAAACGCCCCCATTTGCAGTGAGTCGCATTAAAACCCTTTGCATTTGAAAAGGCTCCGATGAATAGGTAGGAGTCAATGGGTCGTAAGAAATGGGCCAGTCAGTGACGCAGGCTTGTAGTCAAGTGAAACGCACTCCTAGACCAGTTTATTGAGATCTTTAAATGTTAGCCAATGTTCTTGGCATCAAAGGCGCCGTTGCAGCAATTTTATAGGTTACATACCCCAGTCTCAGTCGCGTACTATTTTAAAAGCGGAATTTCAGCGCGGAATCGATTTAACTAGCCGATTCTAGCCAGCCACTGTAAAATAAATAAAAGTAAAACTTTGTAAAAATAAAAGGGACTACGAAGTTTTCTTATCAAAAAATTGTTGACACGTTGATAGCAGCTGTTCTTAAGTCTACGGAAACGAAATCACTGATGTGTATTATACAGTATTTATAAAGTAAATTTGCATCAAGTGTAGGGGAGGTCGTTTTAACCTGGTGGCCATTCCATTAATGAGCCAGGTGGTTTGTACAATGTGGAAGCTAACAATACTGGCGAGGGTAGCTATCGCGTGCGTTCTACGTAAACTCAATGGATTTTCCTATTCTATTTAATTGCAAGCTGTTATGGGTGATATGTTACTATTGTAATGTCACGTTGTACTAATATTTTAACGGGAGAGTCATTCACATCTGTCACTTTACATTTGGTTACAATCATATGGTTTTGGTAGATCGTGAAGAAGAAATTTAAATCATATGATTTTGATAAATGATATCGTAGACAAATACGTGTTCCGATTTGACCTAATGAGAAAATAGTAGAAGAAGAAAATAAAGAATTTGTTAAATGGAAACTAATATTTATTTGTGAAGTATTCTTAAAATGATCTTCTTAGTAAATGAAGAATGTAAATACCAGAGAAGTGTATTAAAGGAGTATATTTAGTGATTTAAAAATAAACAAGCCGTGCGGCCGCTCCAGTCTACACTTGAACTTGTGAGATCAATAACCGCTGGCGTGCTATTCAGTTTTATGACTTTTAAATTGTTTAATTGTAAACTTTTATACGCGAGTCTAAAGTGACGTAATACAATGCGTGAATTTTTATTGTATTATATACGCTTCTGTTATTTTTTTAAATGCTGGGGCTCTTGCACCGTTGATATTTAAGTTTTATGTATATTATTGTTGTCAATTGAATGTTTACTTACAACGTTTTTTACTATAGGTGAATGTTTTGATGTTTTTATGTCACTCAGACCGTAACAACTAAATGGATTTTGATGAAGTTTCGTATACAAATAGGCTATTAACTAGATTATTTATATTATTTTATTGACGTATAGAACCTGAATTTAACACGAGTGAAGTTGTAAGCCAAATCTAGTATTTTATAAAATTTAAATCACACTAAGTCTATCACACTAACCGATAATTGAAACGAATTAACAATTTCTTCCATTCTCTCATTCGTAAATACTCGTAAAGCTCCAGAAGACGTAATAACAAAATTCTCCCCAAATAATTTACAAATAATTGAGCTGATAAAGGGAGGTATCGTTTGTGAAAATAATGAGGATTCGAACCGTAAAATTATCAGTCACGGGAAATCACATCAGCGTTCTCACTGTCAGGATTTACATTCCATCAAAATATAATTTTGATTTTTCTCTACTTGAATTTCGGAACACCTTTAATGAAATACTTTGATATAGGGCTTCTCAGATCGCTGACGTCCGTGATGAAATAGACTTTTAATTATTTGTATGTTGATGCTGCGAATTAATTATTAAATTAGCTTCCTGTTGACTTTGAAGATTTTTGGTTTCACCAATGGCGTATCTACTTACTAAAAATTACATCTTTAATATACGAGTATATAATACTAGCTTTTGTCCGCAGCTTTGTTCGCAGAATTATTTTCGACTTAGTATAATTTTATTAAATCTTAGTGAATTATATCTTAGTAATTTATAAGAAATTATCGTCTATGTATATTTTGATGTAAACGCCATATTATTGTTAATTTTAAAGCAAATTCGTGTAGTAGTTTTTGCGAGAAAGTGTATCTAACCGACATATATCCATCCTTACACACTTTATAATTAGTAACTTTAGTAGGGCAAAGTAAAACACATAAATAAATATCACAACTGTTAATAACATCCTGAATTAACCGTGAAGAGAAAAGTAATATGGCAACCGCGTTATATTCATACAACATTCAATGCAGATGTTTAGCGATCGATAGCTTAGACGGGAATAATTGAAGCAACCGAATCCCTTTTAGAAATAGAAACCAGTTCAAAGAAAAAGGCGCTAAATGCATCTTTCATTTAAAACGAATTTGTCCTGGATTTCTTTGCATTGCATCATATATGAGCTAATACTGGCTATTTTGGTTATTTTTGAAGTTGTTTAAAAAAGCAACGAAATAGAGACAAAAAAATGGTGCTAGTTGTTAATTTAAAACAACGAATTTGTCTAGTATTAATTTAGATTGCACTGCAGACAAACTTATATGGAATATTTGTTTATTTTTTTACAGGTAATGTTTTATTGCGTTTATTTGCTATCTTCATATTATTGTTTTTCGCTTTAAATTTTATCAAAGACAATCTTGTTAATTCTACCGCAAATTCCTCCTCCTTCCTTTAAAGAACAAAGCACATGAAGCCGTATAAATATAATATCCCGTATATAATTAATGAGCCCTTAAGAGTTCATTGGTTTAGCGAAGTTCGCTGCAAACTCGACTTACGCTTACTTACGTCGGTGACATTGGATTAGTTTGGAG
>LQNK01000755.1:277543-288568 GCA_001586405.1 Phoebis sennae
ACACGATAGCATTTGTGACTTTTGAGACAATATTTAGGGTAACAAAACAAAGGTTTTTACCAATTTCTAGCTTATTATCTTTCATTCCGAGGTGAAACCCCTAATATGACTGGGCTATTATTCCGTGACACTGATCTTATATTCATATTATGAATTTCATTCTTTTTATAGGCAAGACAATATTTTGTGAGAATTTGATGACCTTGTGGAGATTGGGATGAGATGATGATAAAGAAGAAAAAAGTTATTAGAAAATCTAAAGGAATTTTATACGTTTCGAATTAACAAAATATAACAATAGGCGATTGTCCACAAAACTGCGTCGAACTAAACAGCCGAAATACGATCACACACAATATAACTTTCACAGTTTCCGACGAACGATGCCATTCGGCAAATTGATCGCAGATACAAAAGAGTTTCTTCGAGAAACCTTTTTCCGTCAAGTCTTTTCTCACAATGACCAACCAAATGCCTACAAGCATTCAATTGTACGTACATCTGTTCATGTTTTCGAGGCCAGTACAAATGGTAGCCACAGACTTCAAAGAGTATCCAATACTCATTTTAAGGGAACTTTTTAATTGAATTGCGTGATGAAACCTTGTAAATCGCATTGTAAACACTTTTGTGGTATCTCGTTCATGTCGTTTGAATCGTGTAAAGAATTCTGTGAAACAAAAGTGTTATAACGGAGGGTTGAGAGGGATTGTTAAGGGGTAATGTCTAAGACTTTATGTAGCTTGAAGCAAGGAGACTTTTGTTAGTCTTAAAACAATAATTATACACGCTTTGCTTACTAAGAAATGTTTTGCTTTACGAAAAGACAATTTATCAAAATAATAATGATTGTGATTCTAGAGATTGGTTTGGAGTTCGAGTTGACTGAACACAATTCGATTCTATTATTTCATTTATATTACAGCATTTTGAATTTACAAATCTTATCTGGTTGAAGTCACATTTGTTTAGTTTCTCAAAATGTTTTAAAAAGTTTTACTGTAGAATTAAATATTTATCTATTAAAATCAAGTCTTTAAATTAAATGTTGGATTAAATGGAACAAAAGAAATAAGAAAAGAAATTATAACACTTGGAATAGTTTGGAAGTTCGTAGATTATGGTTGCAACATCTGCTTTATCGGTTTTACGTGGATAGTAAAGAGGAAAGGAAAGATAAGTCATTTCCGATAATCCGTTCAACCGGGTATTGTTTGAATACGGGTTGCGATAGCATTGTTCTTTTGATATATGGTTATGAGATTATAAATTATACGACAATTGTTTACGAATGCGTGGAGATGTCTAGATTAATGGATGATTCAGCTGATATGGAAGCGCATTTTACGGTTCAAACCAAAAATAGTTCTATGTTAAACTGTTATAGTTCATTTTTGTTTGTTTCTGTATCTGAGTGAACGCGTTATTATTTTACAGAATGCACTTGATTCCGCGCCATCCTCTCAGACATTACTAATAGCAGGCTTGTGTCTCAATTATCAATCTATTCCATTTAAATTACGATAACACTAGTACGTTTATATTTCTTCTGTGTACCATTTAAAATTAATTCATAAAAAAAATTCAATTATATTAAAAAATAATGGATCTTCAAGGTTTAGAATGGACTCAAAAGACAATGACAAAGACGCTGATAGCTAGCGGTTTATTATCAGAATTAGTGAATACAAATTTGAATAAAAATGGCTACCAATTCAATACCATTTTGAATATTGCAAACTTAAAACAAAAACGTTATTCAGTCCAAGCCATTGGTTATAGATAGCATTCAAGTACCATTCGTAAATCTTAGACACGGAAGCATCTTTATTCACGACTCGGAATAAAGATGCAAATGCGACTGCGACTGAACTAAGGAAAAAGTCACGCAGCAAAAACTAAGGGCGCCCGCATCTCCGTTGCACTTTGCGGCTTCCTATCTCCTGCACTTGTCATTTGTCCTCTATTTGCTTTTGTTACTTTCTTGGATATTTTTGTCTTAATGCTTTTAAATGTTGGTCGAAATATTTAAATGATCGCAACGTCCTGTTCATGAAACTTTGATGGAGAAAAGCGGGGTCTTAGAAATTTAATGTCAAATAAGTAATATCGTAGGTCAAATAGGTCCAAATCTATCTTGACAAAGTTCTCTTAGTATTTTCGTCAAGAGTATTATAAGATCGTAATAGTTGGAGGAAATCTGAGTACACTTTGAAAATCATTAGAATGGAATAAAATTTTGTATTTAATTACTTGATGAATACGCGGTCTAATCAAAAATATTACTACATAAATCGCGATAAAAAGTTAAGTATTATCAAGTTATTAAATCTTGCATTTAAAACTGCAGTTGAAATTCAATAGTAATTTTAGATATCATCAGATTCAGTGCTCGGTCCATAGCATGGGTCACTAACAATGACTTACAGAGCGAGAATCTTATAAATCTCGTATTTAATGCAATTGGATTCACTGGAGTAATAAATTCCTTGATCTGGGCCGTTTTGATACGACAAAATGTAAAGCTCATTGATAAATTTGAATAAGGTAGGAGTAAAATAGCAGTTTGGTCGTGATATAGCACGTAGCACGGTTCTAGTTAGAATCTAATATGCCATGTTTCTGTAAACTATAAGTGCTTTTATTCGTTCCAAAATGTCATATGTATTTATATGTTATAAATTTCGAGGCCATTATAATGATGAGAATGGTAAATGAAAACCTTTAAGTATATTATACACTTCGTAAAATTATCAGTGGCCTCTTCATACACACGTCTTGTTTATTTAATTAAATTTCCGAACTTACTTCCCCGATAATTAATTTACTTTATTAGAAATTTGTTTAATTTAATCTTGATAGACGTAATCAGTTCAGAAACTTAGGTCACGCGTCTAACGCGGTAATTTTAAATAAATTAGAAGTCTTTGGTAAGATTTATATAGAAAATAGAGGTTATTTTCCGATGAACAATTTCGTTCGACAAGAAAAATCACTGGCCATTGGTGGGAACAGAAAAAAATAAGAGCATATCGATTCTAGCTGAACTCGATTAAAGATAGGATCTCTCGCAATACCGAGTTGTATTTTCACTATCGCTGACAGTGACTGATCACTGGCCAGTTCAAACAGCCCTCGGCCTCCACTCATCTTATATTTTCTTCATCTTATAAGGAAAAGTCACTTTAGATATTGTCGCCATTCTTTGATGCAGCGTTTCGATTATTGCAACGCAAAATAAAATAGTATTCCATATTGACAATCATTTAATATTACAGATCGTTACTTGATTAAAATTTTTGGCTTTTTTATTATTTATTTATTCAACATTATCTGTTAGTTGTGATTATATGTGTTATATCACTCTGAATAGAATAAAAATCTCTATAGTAGAGTTTTTTTGCAAATCGTTCTTATACGTAAGTATAATTGTATCTAGATTTCAATAAACAAGAATGTAACAGTAATATGGGACATATTTCTCTATCAATAAAAAGAATTAGAAACCATATTTAATTCTAACTATTATATGCGAAATTATTAACTCTTTGCCTAGATTTAGATTAGGTCAATCGTACAATTAGCATTAAACAAAACGACCTATTTATTAATGAATCAATCAGACCTTGTCTTTATTGGATTTATTCAATGCATCGGATGATCTACATTATTTTCCATTCGCAACTATAATTTTGCAATTATTATTATTCTATTCTATTTAATATCCATGCGAAAATGTATGATTGTGTGTTAATCACACCACAATCTCTAAACATATTTTGATAAAATTTCGTATTAAGGATAAAAGTCCTTTTATTGATCTATAGACGGTGAATTTTACGCAAGCGAAGCTAGAACGTAATATAAATATTTAGCATGGTAAGCCAAAAACCACTAAAAAGAAAAGAGTACTTTAAGCCCGGGCGGTATTAAATATATGCAAATGATATACCGACCATGACAAGGAGCTCATTAAATACATATTATGAAGTAACTAGCGGGGTACTTGTATTGCCGAATGTAAATATACGTAAATGTACTGCTAAATATGGCCATTATTTATGACTTTCTTTGTCTGAACTTTTTGTGTAAATATAAAGCTTGAATATCCCTTAACCATAATAAATAGAAGGAAATTCTAATAAACATAATTATTCTAAGTGTTTATAATATGGTCGCATATACTTATTCTTAATTATTATTCATATCAAAAATGAATGTCAAGTAATTGTTATTAAATCCTTATTCATGTTTATTATAATTTATGTGTTGACCTTCGTTCCTAAGTACACGAGTTTACTTTTAATTAAATGTATTATTAATTGAAAGAACAGAAACAGGCATACATGTTATCAATTTTATTTTACCTTATTATTGATTGACTTGAAAATTCAGCTCTTAGGGCGGTAGTGTTACAACTTACATAGTTGGATTTGTTTAAAAGTGAAGAATATAAGGCATAATAACTGATTGTCTGCTAGCCCCTTAAGAAAAATTAACTATCTAGCACTCCATATTGCAAAAACGGACCAAGTGCGAGTCGGTCTCACGCACTCAAGGTTTCGTTACAATATTTAATTGTGTTTATTTTTAGTATTTTTTGCTACAGCGGAAATACATAATTTGTGAAAATTTCAGCTATAACGGTTAATGAGATAAGTCTCGTGACAAACAGACAGACAGACAGACAGTGGAGGCTTAGGTACGGAACCCTGATAGAGCAAATTGACTTTCTTACTTGACAAAATGTGTTGGATGCTCCAAATAGTTGATCAGTCCTGATTGTAACATGTTTAATACAAAGTGATTTATTGATACCGAGTTAGCACTTAGCGGGCTCGTTTGTTAGTTAGGCGAGTTTAACGTAATTGTCGGTGAGTGTAAGTTGGAGTCTGTTTACGATAACCGTGTTAGCTCCTCGCGTTCTGTATGAAGTGCAACTATAGAGACGCGTTGCCCGAAAGTCAGACTTATTGATTGTTATTTTAGGGCGTCAAATTATTAATTATTGGCGGAAAATTTTAGAGGACGTATTTATTACTGCCAACAATCAGTCTATTTACGGGGCGACAGGCTAAAATACGTCCATCCCATTTCTATGCGTCGATGTCGTAAGAGGCTTCGGAACTTAATTCTGCTGTATAAAATCTTCAGCAATAAAAGAGTGGGAGCCGAGCTTGGCACGATTAGGCCAAGCTCGCACCCGGGAAATTACTGCCCCGACGACATGGCCCTTTTCATTATTTTTACATGTTTAGGTACACGTTCTGAATGTCCTGTAAACGAATGAAACGCTAGCTATGTAAATAGATTCAGTTGCATACTTCTTTTCTTATGTTTCATGTGTATTAATTTGAAGCATATGGTATATTTATGTAGTAATGTTAATTTGACGATGTTTCATCCGGTGCGTAAACATGACTTCGAGTTACTATGACTCACCGGTGGAAGGAAACGCCAAGAATCGCTGTTGATACTTATGGGCAACTACAGTTAGTATTTTTAGGTTGTTTGTATGCAATATTATAGAGGATATTTTGAGATTTGCGACAAACAACATATTCTCTTTTCGTCTTTCAAATTTAGAAATATCCTTTAAAAAGGAATTTTTGAATTATTGTCAAACACCTCATAAAGAGAAGTAAATATTTGATGAAAAAGTATTACCACGGATAGACGTATAGATAGATGTTCTTGTACGGAAAATTCAAACAACGTTTGGACCTAAAAAGGCTTTCAATAAAAACAAACGACAGCGCCAAAGCATTTCAAAACGCGATCGACACGAGATAAAATCTAGGTGTTCAATAGAACGGCCTCAGAGATAATAAAATTAAGTGAAGACTCGAAAGTTACAGCATAACGTCGATAATTTGTACCCACGGGGTTTGACTACTAACTGTCACTGTCACATCTGACATTTTCGAATGTAATTTGACGTGAAATACTAGCCGTTTCATCTAGCTAAAATTTGTATGAAAAAAAGACATATATTACCTAAACTGTATATAAGAAGTAAAGATAATAAAATTAGGCGAAGACTCTCAGGATACACCATAATGTCGATAGTTTTGTCCCCACGGGGTTTGACTACTAACTGTCACTGTCACATCTGACATTTTGTATTGTAATTTGACGTGAAATACTGGCCGTTTCATCTAGCTAAAATTTGTATCAAAAAGCAACATTTATTACCTAAACTGTATATAAGAAGTAGAGATAATAAAATTAGGTGAAACTCGCAGGTTACACCATTATGTCGATAGTTTTGTCCCCACGGGGTTCGATTCTGACGTCATTGTCAGACGCCCGACATTTTGGATTGTAATTTGACGTGAAATACTAGACGTTCGGGGTTTTTTAAACAAGAAATATCAACTATACAGAGTGGTATAACTACATATAATTTAACACTTCTTTCCAATGCTTTTTATTATTTTGGAATATAACTATTTGCGATTCAGTTACATATTAGGCAGAACTTTATCAAGAAACAATAGACAGCATTATTATGATAGGTTTTACCAAAAAGTACTTATTTAAAATTGATCGAGTGCTTGATTTACGAGTATAATTTATTTGCCATTTTATGTCGTAGTTTTTATTATTAGTTTTTACACAACGGTTTTTTACAATTAAAAAAAAAAGTGTTTTGTTATTTTAAATACACAAATAGCTTGATAATCTTAAGATTAAACTTCCTATATTTAAAGCCGATAATGGCATTAAAAGTTTACCCCAAATGACAGACAAGATTTTGATAAATAGGTGTTAATCAAAGTTGGCGAAACTTCGTCCGCGATAATATTAGTTGTAAATCATCAAGTTCAACCAATTACCATATCGTCAAAGTGTGATACGGTGTCGGACAGATTACAACTCTAATCCGTTCAGTTCATCCAGGGGTTCTCAACCTTTCCAAGGCGAGAACCATTTTTATATTGTTAAAGCAGCGTTGGAAACATCGAAAAAGCATCGAAAGATCTCATCAAACGCCAGTCTTGTATTAGCGGGGAGGGGGCAAATTAATATCTAGCCATAAAAAGCCATGCATATCAAAGGCCGACAAAGTACTTGTGAAATTCCGGGTGTTAAAGATGTTCATGCGCGGTGGTGACCACACATTAGGGGAACCACATGCTTCGCTTGTTCTGTCATAAAAAAGAAATTGAAACCTCGCGGACCACTGGTTGGGTACCACTGAGTTTATCACTAAGTTATTGCTGAAAATGCTGTACAATACACCCGTGATTAATATTACAACCGCGACATTTTAACTTTCTTGTTTGTCACGCGACGTTAGCGAAGTTCGGAAATTTGCATATTTGAATGTCCTCTTGAATTACGTGATGGCGCCTATATATTATCAAGATATTGAATAATGAATAACCAGGTCAGTAATACAAGTTATGCAGGATTTTAGCATAATGTGGATAATTGAGAAACCATATCAATTGGTCAGTATGCTTTCTGATCTTCAAATTAATAAAAAAATAGGAATTAAAACTTACAATTAATGGCGGTAGTGGAATATTTGTTAAAAAGCACTTTATCAAAATATAACCCTAATATTTTTTGTATTTTTTTAACGCAAGTACTTTAGATATTAAATAAAATACTTTTTAAAGGATTTAAAAAAAGACAAGAGGACACTGTAAGTCAATATTGCAAGGATATTGCAAGAATCTGAGCCAATTTTCCAAATATCATCTTCGTGGAAGTAAGTAGAATAGACACACAATTTTTGAAACACTCATGAAGACAACTGTCATCTCAGTCACCCGAGACCACGCTCGCTCGCTGTAAAGTGTTCGTAACGTCTGGTTAATAATAATGGAAAATAAAGTAAAATAAACCGCGTTTAAAATTCTTTAAAAAGTATTTTAAATAATATAACCCTAGTTCAAATAATATCCCAATTAACAAGATTTTAAATCCAAATTAAAGCCATAAAATGTGGTCGAGCACAAAATTACTATGTTTAGTTTCTTCAAGTACTTAAACACAGATTATATGATAAATACTTTGCATTTCATATAAGAACAATTAAAATTGAACGCAGCGTACTGGCGGAAACGCTTCATTAGGAGACGGAACCGAGAGTCAGGTAGCACCACAATGGATGCTCTATATTTATTCAAATCGGTTTGTTGCTAGGAAGAATCCATGCAGAGGTATTCGTTAGTTGATTCAAAATCGTATAGATACATATTTTAGCAAGGGGCTACTCAACAATTTTGTTGCAGTGACGTTGTATGCTTAGGTGGTGACTGAAAATCCCGCGAAAAGACATCCGAATTTTTTGTAAAAGAAAAAAATTGTAATACTAAATTCCCTTAAATTGTAATACTAAATTGTGAATGATGAAGAATTAAGTATTACAATTTTTTTAATTTAGTATTAGTTTTTCGTGTTTTTTTGGTTCAAAAATAAGAGTTACCACCGTTCCATATATTATTATGAGTGTTTTTTAAACCATAACTTTGACTAAAATTCAAAAGTCGCAAATAAGTCATTGAATACAAGTGTGTTTTCATGGATTGCCCATGTTCATATTCCAGCTTGCATCTCGGAAGTGAACTCCACAGTCATTTTAAATATTACTCAGTTCCATTCGAGAAATCGAAACAATGTCGATAGACTCTGAAAATATTGTGTCCATCAAAACGATCACTTTCAATTCAACCCTAGCTACCTACAGATTTCACGCGCCAACAATTTCGCAGGACCATACTCAACCCGCATGCGTATTTAATACGTAATTTTTAATTAGAACTTACCCATAATTACGTCGAGGTCAGTGACTCGCCCGCGCCCGTACTCCACACCCACAATGTACAATATTTGTTTCAACGTTTACTCTGTCCTTACCTACGTTTAATGGTTTTATTTTACAAAGAATTCCAGCTTTGACTCCGATGTCAGCAATTTACTTCGCTGTGATAATGTTGTGTTCTAGCTGTTTACTTTGTATGTCATTATCGATAGTTTAAAACTATTAGCGTGTAAGGAGTCGAGTTGCGTAAGATTTTTAGCTTTAAAATGGTTTTTTATAAGAATCTGTTTTCACAAGTTACTTATTTATTTTCCAGATCTTCCGTTGCATACAACTTATATTTTTGTGTTGCCAAATAAAGATTAATTTATTGTCTATGGAATAATAATGTATTACAATGTTATCTCATTAAATTTATTGACCATTTTATTTATAAATACGACTTAAAAACCAACTTTTCATTACAACTTGGAATTACAAGCACCCGAAAACAAATCTCCACAGAAGCCGGCTTGATTTAGCGTTCGTTAGTTGAATTGAGACGTTTTTGTAAAGATACAATCGCGTAAATAACTTTAGACGAGAAAAATCACCCGCAATTTTGTTAGACTAATAATTCCCAGTGCGCTATCTCGACGAAGATAGCAGTTAAATACGCCAAATTGGTCCATCTCGTTCTGAGCCCAGTTTTATGGCGGCTTATATCTTCTAAGCTTTACTTCCTGCTGATAACATCGATCTCTTATCATTGTTTTGTATGCCGTAAAAGTTTTATCATTCATTAACGTTAAGCAATTTGTCGTTGTAGTGAATTAGTAGATCAAGTAGCTTATTACTTACTGCCTTTTTATTGTATTATTTCTATCCATGACTTGATAAGCAATAAGTCCTTTACAGGCTGATAAGACAATCTTCTTGTTAGGTATTTTGTGTCAAATTAAATAAAACTAATTTCCTTATTGTCTGGACTGCGCAGTTGGCGTAGTGGATACGTCAGTGTCCATTGCAGTGAACCGCAAACTCCTCTTGCCCACTCTATAATGTGTTGTGATAACAGATATTTCTTATCATTATTCTGTATGCCGTAAAAGTTATATCACTAATTAACGTAAAGCATTTTGTTATAAACTACAACAAAATGTTACATGTACATGTACAATGTTTAATGACTAACTAGCTTATTTATTTCAATGACTGTATTTTTTATTGTATTTTGTAGATCTTCTGATATATGGCTTTATATGACGCGATTTGAAATAATTAGTAAACTATCTAAAACTATAGTTAATTATTAAAGATGTTTTACCATTAGTGTCGCCTAAAGAACCAAATAAAATGATCTCCATCTAATTAAAAATAGATAAATTCATTAAAAAAGCATAAAATTGTATTGTTGATTTTTACCGTTTACAGCAAGATATATCAAATACAAAGTTAAAGCAATTAATCAACTAACCTTTGAGCTAATCAAATTTCCGATCTTATCCTGCAGAAGGAATTAATTTTTCTCGGTAAACCTTTGGCCCGGAATTTTTTCCTTTATTATTCACTAGCAACCTGCCCCGGCTTTGCACGGGTGCAATGCTGAAAGTAAATAAATACACTACAGAAAAATGTATATAAAATTAGTTCATTATTTTGATATATATCTCGTAGGGTTCAGAATGCGTTTGGAAAATTAGCAGAAAAAATTTTTAATTTGAAACCTCAAAAATAACAACACTTCTCCACTATTTGATGGATGTTAACATACATATAAACCTTCCACTTGAATCACTGTATCTATTAAAAACCGCATCAAAATCCGTTAAGTAGTTTTAAAGATTTAAGCATACAAAGGGACATAGAGAGAAAGCGACTTTGTTTTATACTATGTAGTGAAAGGAACCCTTTAAAAATATGTACAATTGTTCAGCTTCATCGTACCCTAATACATTACATTCGACGGTGGAGAGGGTCTTTTACAAACTTTTAGTTTCTTGAACAGTATGATATTTCGTAGGACATGTCCAATTAGTACAAACTACGTTCCAAATAATGAATTATTATATAAAAGAACCACAGCTTTGAAGATTACACGTACAAATACATAAACACTAAATTCGCTTTCTCTCTTCATTCTATTATCATATACGCTATCTATAGATAAGATAAGTAATAAAAGGCAATATTATTTAATAGGATCTGACCGCCCACGCCTAAAGGAATCTATTAGCAATGAAGACTGTAGTATGTTTTGCGTGTCTACA
>LQNK01000755.1:296211-309462 GCA_001586405.1 Phoebis sennae
AAGACAATCTTCTTGTTAGGTATTTTGTGTCAAATTAAATAAAATGAATTTCTTTTTTGACTGAACTGCTCGGGTGGCGCGGAGGCTACGTTACTGTCACATTTTTTTATAAACTACGACAAAATGTATTGGACTAACTAGCTTATTTATTTTGTAATTACTGTATATTTATTGCGTTTTGTAGGCTTTCTGATTCCTTTATATGACTCTATTTGCAATAAGTAGTAAACTATCTAGAATTGTAGTTAATAAATAAAGATGATTTACCACTCGTGTCGCCTAAAGAATCAAATAAAATTATCTCCATCTAAATAAAAATAGATAAATTCATTGAAAAAGCATAAAATTTTATTGTTAATTTTTACCGTTTACAGCAAGATATGTCAAATACAAAGTTAAAGCAATTAATAATCAACTAACCTTTGAGCTAATCAAATTTCCGATCTTATCCTGCAGAAGGAATTAATTTTTCTCGGCCTATTCGGTCTATTAAACCTTTGGCCCGGAATTTTTTCCTTTATTATTCACTAGCAACCTGCCCCGGCTTTGCACGGGTGCAATGCTGAAAGTAAATACACTACAGATAAATGTTGTATATAAAATTAGTTCAATATTTTGATATATATCTCGTAGGGTTCAGAATGCGTTTGGAAAATTAGCAGAAAAAATTGTTAATTTGAAACCTCAAAAATAACAACATTTCTCCACTATTTGATGGATGTTAACATACATATAAACCTTCCACTGGAATCACTGTATCTATTAAAAACCGCATCAAAATCCGATGCGTAGTTTTAAAGATTTAAGCATACAAAGGGACATAGAGAGAAAGCGACTTTGTTTTATACTATGTAGTGAAAGGAACCCTTTAAAAATATGTACAATAGTTCAGCTTCATTACGATGAAGCTGTCGAATGTAAGGGTATTAGGGTACGCCCTAATACATTACATTCGACGGTGGAGAGGGTCTTTTACAAAGTTTTAGTTTCTTGAACAGTATGATATTTCGTAGGTCATGTCCAATTAGTACAAACTACGTTCCAAATAATGAATTATTATATAAAAGAACCACAGCTTTGAAGATTACACGTACAAATACATAAACACTAAATTCGCTTTCTCTCTTCATTCTGTTATCGTATACGCTATCTATAGATAAGATAAGTAATAAAAGGCAATATTATTTAATAGGATCTGACCGCCCACGCCTAAAGGAATCTATTAGCAATGAAGACTGTAGTATGTTTTGCGTGTCTACAATTAATAAGACACACTTATATCTGGTCTTATTCTTTTTATCTATCATATGAGCTATATAAATTACCAGCGTTCTGCGCCATTCATGGACCAATTTGGAAGAGTAGAGTGTCTTTGTAGTCCCATAGAAATAAAGTCTGATCATCCATGTGGAAGGTTTTTCAAAATCAATAGAAGAAGCTCTGTGGTTAAGTTATATTGATGTTACCCATTAATAAAATAATACTTAAGAGTTTGTTTATTTGACCCCATCAATCCCAGGAAGTACTAGTCTAATTAAAAAAATGGTTTTATTTGATAAATGATTACTTAAGGACGTCTTAAGTTTTTTATGATTATGCCACAGGAGCAAAGCCCGCGGAACAACTAGTAAAATATTTTTTCTTTAATATTAAGTGTAGTTTTAAATGATATTTACATGTTTCTTACACATGCACTCACGTACGAAGTATTTACAGTACCCCATACAAGCACATATCGAGACACTTCCCACTAAAAGCCGCACTAAACGCTAAATGTGTTCTATCCTTGAATTTTGTTTTATCCATATGGCGTTTTAATTCCTGGAAGGTCCCCCTATAGCCCGCAGGCGTAAACCAGGGCTGAAGGATATTGTGCGTTTTTGACACCCCTCCACCCCCTGCGACTTGTAATGACGTCCCGTTGGAGACCAACTAATCTTCCTAATTGATCTTTCTTTATAAGTTAAGGATGACGTTATCGTTCGCTTGATTAATAAAGTGAAATTATTATTTTGTTGTTGCATAACTCTTAGTTTCAAGTTGTTTTAGTTGACAGTCAATTGTATTAATGGTTTTTAAATTTAACTGGTTTGACCTTTTTGATACTAAAATAATAAACAAAAAATGATTCATACATTTATTAACAGATCCATCAGCAAGAGGACTAACTCGAAATAAAAATTTCCATGGAAACTACACAATGTGAGAATATATATTTCGTTTGCGTAAGATATTGAAAATTTTATCCAGTATCCACAATTTTTACTAGGATCAGTCAAAAATTATTATGTTTTTACGTTAAGATAATAAATTATTTGAGATATAAGGTAAGTATAATAAGGGTTTCCATAAAATTAAATTTTATGTATTTTAAACAATAATACTTACCTATATTTAATGCAATTAAAAACGAATGTGTTGACTGTCCGTTGCGACGTCATTGTTTTTATTTTTACTAAGAAACATGAAAAAAAATGTCTAGAATATCGGCAACCGTGGTCAATATCGGTACTTATAAATGCAAGTGGGCAAGTTTGCCGAATAATTTGCGGCTTTGAGACGTTCAGAGTTAGTTAACTTATGGCTAACTTTCCACCGCAATCTCGGCCAGGATTTGTGATTATTGTTTACCAAGTGCACAACTAGTATTGGATTATCGGTACGTTTGATACAAGACAAACTGTGATGTTACGTCGGTAATTATGAAATTAATTAATCAGACTAAGTCTAGAAGTTGGCGGTGTTGGCTGCCGTCTCATCGCATTATGAGAGTGAAGGAATAGAGAGTGCACCTGTGTTTGCGCACATACTTGTGCACTATAATATGACCCATATCGGTTGAGGAGGCATAATTAATTATGAAATCAAATGTCGATAATTTTTATTCGATAAGTTTGGTAAATAAACAGAATATTTAATTACCAAACTTACCGAATAATCTCCTCCATATAAGTGCTAAATTTCTTTCTTTTATAATGCGTGGTTACTTTTATATAATAAATATCTTTATTTATCACTATTGTCTACACTAAGGAGTTAAAATGTAAAGTGAATGAATTATGAAACAGACTGTACGTGATTATTTATGAGAGTAACAAAGTAGTTTTGTTTTTACATTTATTTCTTAAGGCAACATATTTGAGATATGAGGTAAGTTTAACAGTGGGAGCCAAACATTGCACGATTGGACCAAGCTCGCACCGGTGAAATTACTACCCAGCAGAAGACCGGCGTAAAGCAGTTTTGTCCTTGTGCTTCGTACGGTCTTAGTCTCTGCCATCCTGTTCTACTCCTTTACCCAATTACCCATAATTAATCTCTCCTTATCCTCTCCCGCTCCTGAAGAAGAGCCAGCAAGGTATCTGCGACACTTTTATGTAGACATGTAAACCGGTTATGAATTATTATTGTGAACTTCTACTGTCACTGATTCTTTGCTACTCAATACATTATTTAGTCTAATAATTTTCCTCACTTCCATTAATGAAAGACCTGCAAAATATTTCACATTACGCCACCTTATTACAGAATACAAATAAAGCGTTCCAAAGCTGTATTCACGCAGAATACGAAGAGGCCATCGGAATGTATAATTATTTACTGGAATAGCGCTGAATAATTTAAAAACTTTATTCGGGCAATAATTTCCGAAAATCATGTGGTGTTCCGCATCGTATCGCATGATTTCACTTCATTAATTATGAAAGTTTTTGCTTTTAGTCCGACGCTGTCCGGTCGTGAGGGATAAAAATGGATCCTCATTTTATACTATATTAAAAAAATGGCGGGATTATTCCTGTCAGTGTTCATTAAAAGCTTCATTTGTTACCATTATAAGCCGGCATGCAACCGATATTTTTGTTAGCCTATTTTGTCAATAAATGGACGTTGGCCATTTAATCTTTAAAATTCGTTTTTATTACCATTTAAAGCGAAATGATATAATTATTTAAGTATTTAATTATTGCTGGCATGATACGAATAAATTAATGAAAGCGTTTTAATTTTAATGGAATATCACTGACCACACATGATTATTTATTAAACCTTAAATTGTAATCATTTTAACTTGGCCAGTTACATCGCACTCTTTACTAAGAAATTTATTAATTCAGTAAAATGTTGTCTTTAAATGTTATCAAAATTTGTAGAACATTCATTAAGCGCTTTTTCACTCGTAATCGCAAGTAATAAATGTAACTGAATTGACAAAAGAGTTAATTGGTTGAAATCCAACGTTCGTAAATCAATCGCAGATTGACGGGTTTGGATTCACCTTAATTATTTTGTTCGGTTTATTCTTGGATTATTATTCGAGTATCATTGGACTGTCCTATAGGCTTTTGATTACTGTTTGTATAATTTGTTGTATATTTATAGCTTTTATATTGACTACTCTGTATAATATTACTGTATATTTTTGTAATTCCATGTACCAATACTAATTGTAATATAGAGCCTTATATCACGTGACGTTTTTATTGAAAATAACTTCAGCAATAGGCGACAATTCGATAGTCGATAGTCGATAATTTTGGACGAAAATGTAGTGTCGTTTCAAGGACATACGTTACATAAATTGGAAGAATGATGTAACGTGTTTTCGCCCTTATTTCTCACATTTCTCTGGCCTCATATTTGACGTTTCAGCACGTGTACGACGCCTCTGCACGTTTATTTCTTTTTAAATTCTTCATAAATAATCTCTGTGATTTGAATCCGGATATCGTGTCGTTATCCCAAAACACAATCATATTTCAACGCCTATAGCCTTAGTCCATTACTTTGTAACGGGATGCGTGCAAACAAAATGGCTGTCCACTTTGACAAAAGCACAATAGTCGACATGCCGATACCGCCCGTTGCAAATTGCGATAACGCGTATAAACAATGAGGCTCGCTGTATCGACCATTTTCACTGATATTCAGTACAAGACTGAAGTAATTATGGCGGAACTGCCAACTGCGCTCAACGCCAGTTGCATGGAGCTGGGTAGAATATTATTATACTGAAATTTTTGAAATAAGAACATTAGATTCCAACTGGTAACTTTTTTCAAACTGACATTTAATAGGTACAAGCTTGAAGTAATTTTTATAGTGGAATTGTCAATTGCATTCAATGCGCAGTTGCATGGAGCTGCATAAATTATATTATTTTGATGTATTCGATGTTCTTATTTTTAAAAATACGAATTGCTAACTAATGATTCTTAAATTTAAATTTAGTACAACATTCGCTATAATAGCGGATTGTCAACTGTGGTCGATGCTCATACGATGTGCCAGATGCATGGAACCGTATTAAAAATAATAAAATCGAAACGCAATTCTTTACTACAGACAAAATCTTTATCATTGATTAAGCAACCCGTGATTCCAATGTGATTTTATAATATTATAATGTATAGGCATATACGGTTCAAAATAAAAATAGACCCTCTTTTATCAAAATTCAAAACACACGTGTCCACAGAAATTTGGAATGGAAAATCATCCTTTTCTATTGAGAGACGTTTCTGAACGTGTACAATCAGTCTCAATGCCTAAGAAACAAAAGGACTGAGGTAAGACAAAAGAAGTCCGATGACCTATTTGCTGGAAAAAATGGACACAAATGCGGGTGTGCATTGACTGTTCTAGGAGATCGTATCGGTTATTTTATCAAAGCGTTTATTTGTTTGTTTTCTATTAAGAGGTGCGAGCAATATGTACGATTTTGGCCCAGCTCGCATCGAAGAAGTTACCCCACAGAAGTTCGTACGGAAAAGGGAGAGGGAGGAGGGGGGCTGCTAGATACCTATGTTAACACAACGCCACCTAGTCTCGAACTAAGCAAAGCTGTTACTATAAAAAGCTAGATAACTGATAGACACAATTTTTTTGTAAATTCATACATACTATGGATAAATGAACACCCAGACAGTAGAAAATTACAATGTTCATCACATCCTAATTTTCTACTCGTAGGGATCGACTCCACATCTACTCTACACTGCGTGAATCAGGTTGTCGATTTTTGCTCTCTTTTATATACCTCTCTTTCTTTCCCTCCTTTATGCCTTTTGCCTCCATATCTTATCTTTCCTGTTGTTGCTGGTCTATAGGTGGTATCTATAGTCGCTTAACATCAGATGAACTTGCTCTATTGCCTGCTAACCTGTAAATAAAAGAAGCTCACGTGCTTACGTGTTTCATATTGTTCTTAAATCATCCTTTGTTTCGGCCGTGTTTCCATTCCATACGACGTCACGTGCTATATAGGAACGTGATGTGTGTCAAGTGTAGTATTAGTTACTGAATAAATAATCGTGTGGCAGAGGCGTGACGATTGCTTCCCCCGAGGCCTGGCCTTCCGAGCTTGGGTATCGCAATACAGTTGTTTGAGCTGCGATGTTGACTTACATTATTGATTCTTTTGAAAATTGACTGTTGCTTTTGGAAGCCGATACGAGGACGAGACAATGAAGTTATACGTATGTTTCAATACTATTGGTGGGTGTTTCGTCCATCGATTGGTAGTAATAGTGGTCTAGTGCAATTATTTTTGATGACCATGACCAATATAATTATTATACTCACCTTAAACTGCGATTAGAAAGACAACATTCTTAGGCTCGTTATATCAATTGGAGTTTAAGCTGTGATGTTTAGATTGATTTTAAACTGTTGGTTCAGGAATAATAGTTCAAAATTTAAATAGTTTGTGATGGTTTTAACTACGATTGATATAACGGGTCCTAGAAGTGATAATTGAACACAGCTACGTATAGGCTACGCACTACATAATCAACCAGCATGTCTCAAACAAATAGCAAACTACCCACTTATGCCCAGAGTACGAGTCGTTTTACTTACGGACAGTACTATATCCTACTAGGCGTTAGTCAAAAGCGTTTCTATAATGAACGTGACGCTAACATAACAACCAAAACTTGGTTCTGATTGGTTGATTGGAACCGCCCGTTATCAAAACCATTCGTTTGTTTTATAGTAAGACGTTCCGTCGTTTATAGGAACCGGGCATTAGACCATCACTTTATATTGAGAATCATGCAGGGATGTATGTCGCTTCTTGTGATTTATTTTCTGTTTATCCGCATCGGATTAACAAAAAATTATGTTCTTATGTAAGTGATATTATATTATCATAATGAGTTATAAAATTATATTCCTAGAATAAAACAAAATAATCTTACATAAAACAGTAAAATAAACAGTATAATAAAATATCATATTTCATGCGAGTAATTTTCACATACCTAGATTTTATGCCTTCATTTGATAATGATATAACCATATCATTCTGAATATCAAATTAATGAGATTAAAAAGGTCTAAAGATAAATAAAAGAGTAATAAACGCATTAGGTTAATTGTGCCCTTTTATTGCCGGCTTATAGTTTTGTTAACTGGTTAATGGCCAACAGGTGTATTTTTATTGACCCACGTCCATTTCCCTAATGATATGTTTGATAATCTAACTCTTTAGTCAATGTGTAATTATTGTATAATGTTCTCGCTTTGAAATTTCTTTTGAAAGGTACTTGACATGTTGTATTTCAAGCTGATGGGGTTTATTTTTGAAATTGAGTATATCTAGTGTATAGACCATAATTTTGTGCTTATGAGACAGGATGTTACGTTAGTAGACGTATACCTTAGTGAGCAACTTATGCATGACAATTTAAATGAGAAATAGATATAGGATCGGGTTTGGGGAACGTGACGTTATGTTGAAGAGTATATAAACCTCCGAGACCCTTATTTGTTTAATAGAACAATGTTATATGCTGTTATACTTCTAGACCAATTACATTGCAACATTGCAAGCCATATTAAATTTATACAGAAATGTAATCAATATAATTAATGTCTTGCTTAAAATGCTGCTTTTCAGACACTTGTTAAAAAAAAACAACGGATCCAAATTTAGTTATATAATATTTTATGAAGACTATTTGTGACTATTCACTGAGATCGTCGTAAGATCACAATAATTATTGCTAATTAAAGTAATCCATACCGCTTTATCATCAGTCACCATTAACTATCTATTAAAGCTTTGAGTACACTAACCCCTTACTGACAAACTTTATTTATCTGTATAATATATAATTAAGTTTTGTCTCGCTCTTTCTACTGGTGATAAACGTGACAAAACATGGGAAATAAACAATGTTCATAAGTAAGGTGATTACACGAGATCAATGAAAGTATCCATAGCCGTGTTCTTTGATTGGTACAAGGATAGGTTTCTCTATGGCTACAGTTTTGACCACGGGGACGTGTACGGTGTTGATCACAGGTACAGGCTTGATGACTGGTACGGTATGCACCACAGGTACCTCACGTACGATCGGCACGGTTTCCACATGATGGTGGTGGACTGTATGCACTTCGGCGGGCACGTGGATCCTGATGCTGAAATAGAACAAAATAATCACTACATAGTATTAAACAAAATCGCTTTCTCTGTCCCTATGTCCCTTTGTATACTCTTTAAATTTTGATGCGGTTTTTTATAGATAGAGCGATTTAAGAGGAAGGTTTACTTGTATGATAACATCCGTGAAATAGTGGAGAAATAAATCTCGTAGGTCTACGAGATTTATCAAAATAATGTACTAATTTTTATATCTGTCTACAGTTTTTCTGTAGTATATTTATTATCAGCATTGCACCTGTGCGAAGCCGTGGTGGGTTAGCCGCTAGTAAACAATAATTTGTAGTTATTGCAAAGCATAATAAAAATTTGGTTGTGATAATCAACAGTTAATAAACTTAAACAGATATTGCAACACCAATATAGTATAGTAAAATTGGAAAATGTCAACAGCTGAAATTGTTATAAAACCGTAATATGATATACTCAATAATTAAAAAAGTTAAATGTGGCATCATAACTCAGTGCCTGCTCATTAAGAAATCACTACAAATAATAAACGAGGAATTGAAAAATCATAACAGCACAGAATACCATCTATCAATCTGAATATTTATTTGTTCCGTTTAGAATTCATTATTTGTTGGGAAATTATTTGTATCCTTCGATATTGGAGAGGGATTAATAAACCTGCAAATCCCTCTTTGTGTGTAATCGAATTGTTTGTATTCGTTTATTTTTGCCGACTACAACACGTTGATAACGTTATTTGTTCAGTGTTTTTCGGACATGGTCGTGGCTTTTAAATTGTTTAATTTTATTCGCTTGTTAATATTTTTAGATTATTTTAAACTAGGTTTCCATCCGTGGCTACACAATTTTGTTACGACTTTAGAAACGTGAACTATTTAGCTATAAAAAACTTTTGGAGAACCTCCATTTTATTTTTAAAGACCTATCCAATGTCACTCTTACTCACATACTTTATTTAAACATTTTTTATATGTAACAACGTTTACAAGTGTGTGTACATAGCTCCTACGTTACCGGTACCAAATATCATATTTTAATTCACTTATTTACAAGCTTTTATTTAGCGTCACCTACCTCGGTGATTCCTGTTGTTGTTTGTATGAACGTGTAGTTTGGATAAAATAATATCGAGATAAAAGCTTGTTTCCCTTTTTAATGGTATGCTCTTGTTCTTTAGTTTTTATAATTAGGATTTGAGTTTGTAACGAGTGTCAACTTACTGTGTTCTGTGTGTTCCGAAGGGCTCCGGCACTGGGTTGGCAAGGCACAGATGGCTGGTGACTATGGCCGCCAAAACTAACTGTAAAGAAACAAGTTATTTTGTAAAAAACACATTGTAATACAATTTGCACGTAAAAACAAATCAGGAGCACATCTCACTACAGAAGGATTGCTTTATACCGATATGTAGTTATTTTAGAAAATTAAATCAATTTCAGAATTTTATGATATTTCTAAGGAATTTCATATCCTTTTGTTTAGTAATGCTATGTTATAAAAATCTATAAGTACATTTTAAAACCATAATTAGCACATTTCTATTATCTCTTAAATTTACTTCCTATTTAAATCTCGAATTACTTTTGAAATGCTTATCTAGTAAACTTAGTACCAATTATTCACATCCATCAACGTATAATTCAATGCAAGTACTCACAGCGATATTACGGTACATTTCGGCGGTTGCTTGCTTGCGTGTGTGACGATGCGTACGCGCATCGGTTAATATTTACTACGGTTGTGCAAGATCGCCGTTACGCTGCCTGCTTCTTGCATTACCAGAATTGGGGTTTGTGCGCCACCCAGACGTAAGGGTCAATCCATAAATTCAATGATCTGGAAAGTTCTGTGGATTTTAGGTTAGTTTGCATTTACGGATTTATGTTTTTATTATTGATTGGGTTGATTATAAAACCTGCATTACTATGTTAAATATACTTTCCTTGGTACTGGGTGTATCTATATTGTGGCGATAGTTGCAGTAAAGAGTGCATGTATACATTTACTTGCGTGATATTGATTGGGGGCAAACTCTAAATATGGCTAATGTTAGTGGAACGGCGGGTGAGATAATGTGTAAAGATTACGTGATAATTTACGCACGTTTATTGAAATTTCATAAAGACAATTAACTTGACACTTAGAAATTAAAAAATAATTATAAACACAATTGAATAAATATCTCATTTACTTAGCCAATTTAATTAATTTTAACTGTAATAAAAAAAGTCTCGTTCCGTGTCACTTAGGTCATTTTTATCACCATCTACTTTAATCCCCCGTAAGTAAACCTTAGCTTCGAATTAAAAAGTTATTTATCATAAAACAAACAATTTTCTCGTCACAAGCTCATAAATAAATTAATTATAATTTTCTTGTAAAAACTGTTATCACTTTATTACACATTTCTATGTAAATACGGTCGAGATTATTCAGCCGTTTTGCTGTGTTCATAATAAACCAGTGTATCGTGTTTATTAGAATTAGTTTTTTATAAACATTTTTTATAGTTGTGGATTTAATGAATAATGGCTCTGATGAAAAAGTATTCTTCACGTTATATTTGCTTTTTATGTGTAATTCTATCAAGGAAGGGCGATTCGCGTATTGTATAAATACATACATTTATTTAACCTTTAAAATTTAACCTATTAAACTACTCTATTCTCTACTACTATATCTCTGTCCGTTTGTCTCTTGTTCGCGTCTAAACCACTGAATCGATTTGGATGAAATTTTTTACAGAGATTGTTTGAAACCGTAGACATTGTATCAATCACGTGTCACAGATAACAAATTTGTCGGTAGCACTGCATTTAGCAAATTAGTTCACGAGTTCATATTTCATTTTTATCGATCAACTCATTGTTTAATTATCCATGTATCAATATATTTGGGATGCTTGAGTGGTTATAGCACTGTGTTATTTATATTGTATATACTATTATGTTATTGGTTCCGCGCGGCTTCGATCCTATCGCATATTGTATAGATTATAACCTCGATTATTGGTTTATCTAACACAAAATTAAGTTTTCAATTCTGCCCAGTAGGTCTTGAGATAAGGCCGTTTAAACAAACAAACTCTTCAGCATTCAATAATTAATTAAACTATAGAAGAAACTATTTAAAATATCTCAAAATATTGTCTTCCATCTAAACTGTAGATAGTGTCTCAGATATCAAATTTATCAGTACTGCATTTAGCAAATTAGTTCACGAGTTCATATTTCATTACTATCGATTAACTCATTGTTTAATTATCCATGTACCACAGTGTTTCATTATATTCGGTATGCTTGAGCGGTTGGAGTACTGTATTATTTATACTGTGTGTTATATCGAGAAACATATTACACAAATTTCAGAGGTATTTGAAGGAATTAATCTTGCGTAATAAAATTTATGATTATTTAATAAGTATAAGACATGAATATTTAAAATGAGTTTAAAATAACTTTAAAGTTTCTAAGGGAAAAACTTTCTTTTTTCGTCACAGTCATTGTATACTAAATTTAAATAAAGCTAAAAACACAAATTTTATACGTAAAATTGTTTCTTTTGAAATGATTCGTTAACCAATTTATTTAATTAATTTTAATCGCAGGAGTAATTTCATTTTATTACCTTCATTCACACGTCTATGTAATTGTTAAATGCCATCACCATCAGTTTAATTAAAATGTCTACAATTTGATCAGTTTGAATGTAATTAATTACAAAATCAACAGATATCTTTCAGTCATTCAGGCACTATAATATCAACTAGCTGTGCCTAGCGGTTTCACGTGGGATTTGATCAAAATTCTTTTTTAATGGATGCTTACGTCATAACATCTACCTACATGTCAAATTTCAGCCCGATCCGTCCAGTGGTTTGAGCTGTGCGTTGATCGATCACTATGTCAGTCATTCAGTGGCCTTTGAGTTTTATATATTATATAGATAAGTACGAGGAATATAAATAAAATCAAATCAAAGTAATTTATTACAAAATACAAAAAATATAAATATTAAAGCTTGGATGTTTTTATGATACAGCAGGCAAGCGAAGAATGAGGGTGGTAATTTCACCGGTGCGAGCTCGGCCCAATCGTGCAATGCTCTGCTCCCACTCTTTTATTGCTAAAGGTGTTATGCAGCAGAATAACCCTCTGTCGCCTTACGACACCCACGGGTAGAAATGGGGTGGCAACACATGTATTCTAACCCATCACCATACGAATAAAAATTATGTTTAGATGTTTGTATGTTTGTGTGTCCAACTAATGATGAAATTTTGAACATAGATAGGTTATAACGTGAATTAGTTGATAGGATGGCTTTAATTGGTCTATATTTACCCTGAAATAAAAACGAGCGAATCCGCGGGCAGTAGATAGTAGCTAGTATTAATATAAATTCGAACCTTGACTTATTGTCACGCTTCAACTATTTAAAGGATTTTGATGTAAATGCACATATGAGTAGGCAGATAACTAGATTAGCTGATGGGATACATTTTATTGCTAGATTCAGAACTTAGCGCAAGCGAAGCGGCGGGTGGTTGGTAATAAAAGCTTGTAAAAACATCATGGGAAACCGTTTCGTTCGTTTATCACATTATTATAACACATTCCAACAAGAACACTTAATACATAATAACAGACCGATCAAATATATTTCCCCCAGGAGCACTATATTAGCACTATTGTGACATCAGTATAATAGGAAGATATCTTTTTGGCTACATTTGACGTATATAATTGCGTTTGTCTATTCTGTCCTATTCTATTATCTATACATATAATAAAATCGTAGACTAGCCGTGTCTGTACATTTAATATTTTCAA
>LQNK01000756.1:0-35371 GCA_001586405.1 Phoebis sennae
TTCAAAGTCATTAATAATTATATTGATTCAAATTCAATCTTAGAAAAAATAACTTTTAAAACTCCGCGTCCCTTTTCACGTTCGCAGGATACTTTCCATATTCCATTCTCAAAAACTAACTATAGTAAAAATACTTTTGTGACACGAGCTTGTGATTGCTATAATAAAAAATTAAATGCAATTGACATATTTTCAAACAAAATAACAACTTACAAACAAAAAGTGTATGAAGTACTATTACAATTGAATTGATCCTTTTCTTTTTTAGCACTATTAAATAAGCTTATATAATATTAAAACATACTACAATGTTACATAAATGAAACTGAAGGTCTATGTGTAAACAGATTTATAATATGTAATTTGTTTTTAAGCGACTGTTTGTTTCTTTTCTTAAATAAATAAATAAATAAATAAATAATTGAGGCCAAAAATTGAGGAGGGTCGTATGGGACCATAGAGTTATTTACTTATGGAGCTGCCTATCTGTAATGAGTATTTTCAAGTCTTATTTTATGTCATATTTACTTATACATAGTTATTAAACATAGGCTATATTTTTTTTGGAAAAATAGGGTTCCGTGAGATATTTTTGCGGGTTTCGGATACAAGGTGTAAAAATTCAACCAGAAAAGTTACAGATACGGGTGCGAAGCCGCGGTATACAGCTAGTATTTAATAAATTTTGAATATTTCGTACACATAATTGGTCTTTTTATAAAAAAAGAAAATCATTCTCTCAAATATTTCACACTTTAAGCTTGAATTTAATTAATAAATCAAAATAATATTCATGTCTAATATTTCATAGTTCTATATGCTGCAATAACAACTTTAAAAATAGACTCAAAATCCTATTATATTTATTTCTATTAACATTATTTTAATAACAAAATAAATAAATTTCTTCATTAATTTATGTATTATCTAATTTAAATAAAAAATAATGAAAGACTTTTTTTTTACAATCTCACTAAAAGTGTTGTTACCTTACCTCATATATCGATAAATTAAACTTATCGATAAAACCAGTGATCGCAACCAATCGATTTTAAATTCATTACCGACTTAATACGATTCCCTTTGATGACATTTTTATTGTTTCTTGAGGTCTAAAAATAAGGTTTGTAATGGAATCTTAATTTAATGTTAATTAATATAAAGAATATATTGTATCGTATAGTATGTAAGTAAATAGTACGAATTTAACTAAAATATTTTTTTACTTAGAAATATTTTCTTGTGTTTGTTTCAACGGTAGTACTTTCCATATTAAATAAAAAACTTTTTGAAGGATTAAAAAAACCGCGTTTAATATCCTCTGATTACATCCAAATAATGGCTTAAGTACTAAGCAGTACCACAGATAATATTATAATATACTAGCTGATACGCGCAGCATCCCTCTCAGTAAAGGTAAAAGACATTTTGAAATCGGTTCAGTTGTTTTTGAGCCTATTCAATACAAATATGTATACAAATTATTGTAAATTTATACAATAATTGATAGATTGTATTTTGACTTCTTGGTGGAAATGCATTTTAAGTATTGAATTAAAGACTTTTTACACTATTTATTTTAAAAACATTATTTAATTTCCGGTTTCGAGAATTCATCATCAGGTAGTAAACAAATAAAAAAATAACAAAAATGTGGGTAGAAGTTTCGTATAATTATACCTTTGTTAATACAAAGGTTTCCTCATTATAATATTAGTATAGACAGGCTAAGCAGATCTAAGGTCCTCCCAGGCCACATGACGGGTCAGTGGATCAATAGCGCAGATCCCCCCCCCGGCCCGCGCCCCGCGTCGCGCACGACAAATGGTTAGCTGAACCTCAAGTCTATACCAGTCACAATCATACAGTCATTGTACGATCTTTGACGGCAATCACAGGGCTGTCACAAATTCTGAAGAAAAATTCATGGCTTCTGATCAAGAGTTCATGGTTTTGTTTGCATTATAAGAAATAACATATATACTTTATAGTATGATATAATTTTATATGATATTTGATTTTATTTAAGAACAAACACATCTACTTACTTTCAATTCCAGTATATTAACAATTTTTACATTCATTATTTATTTTAAACACGATGTACGAAACTGGTCGGGTTTGAAGTTTGAATTTGTTAGGAAGATGTGTTTTTCTTTAAATAAAAAAAAGGAATAACCTTAATTTTGTGCAAGGAAGTATTCCCCTAGTCAGAATACTTGTGTCGCCACCCCATTTCTACCCGTGGGTGTCGCAAGAGGTCAACGTCTGTAGGTGTATTCGTTAGACTGTGTCTATACTATAGTTCGTAAAATATAGCTGGATCTCTGTGACAGCTTAAATTACGTTATGTAGTTCTAATTTCTTAGTAGTACACACAATAATTACTTAGAGTAGCAATGTCGTACTGTATAATGACATAATTTGTAATGAGCGATGAACCAATTCTGAACTTCTACCTGGCACATATTTTTCCAAAATATTTAAGTAAAAATTTCTACTGGAATTATGTTCATGCTTCTTAATTATTACTTAAATATTTTAAGTAAATAAATGTTTCTAAATGTTTAAACCTGTGTGACAATCCTACGAATTTGGACAATAAGTTATTTTTTAACTTAGTTGAATTCTGATGTGAAATTGAAATGATTTTAAATTCAATACCTTGGATAAAAAAAGGATTTTAGAAAGCCCATTTTTTATCGACATGTCTCTTTAGTTTTAAAGAAAAAAATCATAAAAAAATAATTCCACATTTAAACTTGTAAACAAATTTCATAACCCTTCCATCATTACAATACAATTTAAAACGCATTAATCGAATTCAAAAATAGAACTACGTGGCTCAAAATGTCATTCCCCAGCCCCGCCCTCTATGTGACACAATTAACCAATCAGAGATGTCGCCGTGCCGCCCGCGACACTCTCCACCAATGGCGCGCGTCGCATGCGTCCAATGACATCCAGTTGACATCCATGGAGAGGTCAACACCCTGTCACCTGGTTGGTCAAACTAGTCGCATTCGAAATTTGAAGAGAGTTATTTTTGGGTATGATCGTTGAAGTTCTAATTGATTGTGAGTGATTTTAATTGTAATAAGCTTTTCAATAAAAAAACGTCAAATTGGCAAATTATAATTATATTGCTTATTTTAAATGTATTATATCTGGATTATTTATTTGGAAAGCCTTATTTTCAAAGATTATTGTTTTAAAATATTAGATTATTGCTTCATAAGGAAAAACCATTGAGAAGGGAACTTTTAATGTTATACTAATTATTTCATTAACGATTTATATCGACATAATATTTGTACTTTTATTATTCAATCATGTGCATATCTATTTATTAATTTTATTCCGTTTTTGTTTATCTCTGTAAAATATATTTCACTTGGCGGTCATGATACATTCTTTGCCTAGTTGTAATGATATTATCAGGAGTCATTAGATTTATTTAATTAATTTTTGTGTTTGGATTGCGTAACGTCACCTTTGACGTTATAAAAACCATCGAGCGACAGTTGACAGCCCATTTTGTCAGTTGGCGTTTGAACGGTGAGGTTGTGGGTGATCGTTCCGTGAGTCCGTTATTTATTTCAATTTATGTTTTGCTTGCATATTTGGTAGCTGATTGTTTTTCTTGTGAAATATAGTGTTGATTCGAATACAGTGCTGGTTATTGTTAAATCTGGTAAATGTAATAAGTTTATTGGTAATTGTGATATTTCGATGTTTATTGTTAAATAGATAAGTAAACTGCCGTTTGGCTATTAATGTTTTTTTTATTATTACCCGCTTTTGATTCCTAAAAATATAAATAACTTCCTATTTAGAAACCTAATTGACATTTGAAATTTCCTAGATTTTAATAAAAAATATAAAATCTTAATTTTAATTTCCAACTACCAATGTTACCTTACTACGACAATCTTATAAGAAATCAATCTTGAATAAGATTTTACGGTTACAAGGAATCTTATTAGTTAATGGTTACTTATAGCCAGGTCGAAGATCGGCGTGAAGCAGTATAGCACTATGTTTCGTACGGTGAACGGGTGTCCAGAGGCCTGTATTCCCATCCCATTCCTCTCCCGTCCAGTTCTACTCCTCTCCCTATTTCCAATCATTGATCCTCTCCCTATCCCCTTCTCTTTCTTCAAGCCGGCAAGGCATCTGCAACACTTTGTTGTTGTAGATGTTCATGGGTTGCGGTCAGTCACTTAACATCAGGAGAACCGCATGCTCCGCTTGCCCGCTGTTACATAAAAAAGGTTTAAAAGTTATGCAACAGTATGAGTACGCGTATGTCGGTTGCTGCTAAACAACTAAACCGATTTTGATAATATATTTTGCAATCTAATTCTCACTATCCTAACACTAACAAGAAACTTTAAAAGCGACTTCTGATAATTTAAGTAATTAAGCGCTTCTCAGACATTCAAACACCGAAAATAATTTCATTAATTTGAAAAATAATTAAATTCGTGCTTCTTTTATAGAGCCATCTCCAATAAATGATGTCGTTTTATTGTTAATTAAAAAGCCCGACACTTAATGACTTAAATAACTAATTGGAGGCGCTATAAATACAACCAGTTTGGGTGACCTCTGGTTTATTGGAATTAGTAAGGAGGAATAGGAAAGTGAAGGGTCATGTTTAGTGGTCTTGTATTTTTGGAAGGTCTGTTGTAAAGATTTTAATGTTTTATTGTGACAATTTTGGGGAATAGTCTATTTTTGGTTTGAAGTTTTAAAGTAGATCGAATGATGGTGTTCATATTGTATAGTAGACAAGGTCTATATAAAGCGTTGGATATTTGCTCGCAAATTCAACAGTTCTTATTAGAAATTTTCGAATAGGAATTGAGTTTCTTCTGAGAGCATAATTGACATCAATTATATTCCGAGAGCTAGGACCATTGTTTGGGGAGGTGTTTGAGGTGAGATGAAAACTTGTCTGATACCTTGCATATTGTACCCTCAGATATATTATTTTTTAAAGAATGCAGCTTGCCTCAAACAATGGTCCGGAAACTTTTGGACTAAATGTAACAAAGCTTTGTTTTGTGTCAGATTTTAGACTTGTATACTTTAATATATTATGTTCGACTATTTGTAGAGCTGTAACATAAAAAAGGCAAATAATAATGAAATTATGGAAATTGAAGATTTTTCAAGTAGAATGCTTAATGTTCCAAATGTAAAACTGTATGGTCTGTTATTTAAACCGGCTAGAAATACACAGGGTGTGGCGTAAATAGTGAATAATATGGTACCTGCAAATAGACGACGTTGTAACGTTTCAAAAGAAGTATATTTCATGTTAAGTGAAAGTGTCTCTAAAAATAAAAAAATACACCGTTTTTTACTCTTTTTCGCAGCAAGACTGCAAATTGGGAAAAACAATTAAATGTCCTAAAGATATAAATTAGTAAGATTAGGCTTTATTCAGCGCTTGCGACAAGCTAAAACATGACATTTATATTGGATACGTAATATCTTCTATTCCCCAATGTGTACCGATTGTCTCCGGCTAATCGGCCGATCGATCAGCACCATCTGGCGGCAAATTGCGGAATCGTGACTCAGCACTTATGTGATATGATTTGATGCTTGTGTTTTATAATTTTGCCTGTTTTGAGGAATGGGGATGTGAAACCCCAACCTATTCAGAGACGATACTTGAGTAGCAGTTTGGGATATGGGGTTTAATGAAGTCTTATTGTTTTTGCATCCATGACTTATTATTTGGTTTTCATTGATAATTGTCTTATTTTGTTATGTTATTGGAATATATATAGAAAAATAATAAGAATATAAGAATTGAGAAAGAAACTGAAGCCAAAGGTGTGAAATTGTATTCATTTGGTGTATTATGAAAAAGGTGTGTGTGTTTATTTATTTTAAATTAAGGTGTTACGATAGTTGCCTAACTCTCAAATAATGTTGTGCAAACAAGGAGAGCCTGATAGTAGCACCAGAGATGGAAAAATTAAGGAGTAACGAAGGGCATGTAGTTAGGAAAGTATTGGATATGAATGTGGATGGAGTTAGAGATAGAGGGAGACCGAAGAAAGTGTGGATGGATTGTGTGAATAAAGATATGAGTGTGAAAGGTGTGACTAAGGAGATGACGGCTGATAGAGGAGTATGGAAGAAAAATATATGTTGTGCCGACCCCAGATGTGGGATAAGGATAGTAGATATATTCTAATACTAACTGATCACCATTGTATAAAAATTGTGAAAAGTGTACACACTTTTAATATATATATAATCATATTATTGCACTACCATTGTAGTACAAAACGCTTCTCTACTTATCTGCAATATTGAGGATTACAACATTATATTATAATGTTATGGATAAGTCGTTATGTTAGAACTTTTAATCACGAAAATACCATGGGAACGGGATAATTACGCATGTAAAACCGCGGGGCACAGCTAGTATCACATAATAGTTAGAAGTTCCTAGTTAAAATAATAAATAAAAAAAAACTATTTTGAAGCATCACTGTGACATAGGGTTGTCATCAACGTCCCAAAAAGCTTATTTCATGCAAAATCGAAAAAAGGGAACAGACGTGTGAAGTCCTTTGTAAAGTTTTTTCCTTCCTTGTCTCGAAGATGACGGTATTCCAAAAAAATACAGCCGTTGACACAAAATAAATCACGCAACTTTCAACCTTATGTCAAGGGGATAAGGGTTCTTAATATTTGCAGTGTCATCATTTCGAAGCATGTTGTTTTTTGCCAAATGTATCACGTAAGGTTTTTAAATTGAGGGCGGCTTTTTCGTTTAATAACATATTTATTCTTGTCACTATGTTTTTTTAATAAATCATGCATACGGTTTAAAGTACGGGCCTATTTTATAATCAAGTAGCATTTTTTGAAGAGATTTCTTTTGTAGTAAGCGGTCATTCTTTGAACTTCATTGGTTGACTGCATGTTGGTTTAGTGGTAAGGTTTCAGAAAGGGGGTAAAGATTCTATCGTGATTGAAGGTGTAGAAAATAAAATGGCACTTAGCCAAGGTAAAAAGGTTTTTCGCCTATTTTTCTCCCAAATTTTCATCTTCTTCTGTTCACCCATTGTTGGGTATAGGCCTCCTTATGTGCTTTCCGTTGGCGACGTTTAGCTCAGCGCATTCAAGTCTAACCTGCTTAGCGTACAATGTTGTCGGACCACCTTGGGTTTTCCTGTCTTCCACATATGACTGAACCGATTTAGATGAAATTTTGTACAGAGATTGTTTGAAGCCGAGAAAGGACATTTGATAGCTTTCATCCCGGAAATCCCAAGGGAACAGAAGATATTCACGGATGAAACCACGGAGCATCACATAGGTATGTGTATGTCTATTACAATCTTTCGTTAATAAACATGAACGTATAAGCTTCAATTATTATTATCAACAATTTTTTCAGTTCAACAACAATCCCTCACGATATATTTAAACCATCACCCACACCTATATACGGGATGTATCATAAATAAACAAACGACAAACGTGTGAAGACCGTCAAGGCAGGTACAAATCCACATTAATTGTCAATGCCGACAAAGGATCTCATCAGCGCGCATGATGTAACAGAATCTTTGTCGCCAGCAATTATACCTTGATCGGATGACACTGATTGCTTTTTCATTTTGATGCGTAATTGGGAACAGCCTGTATGTGGGATTTTGAACACTTTTTTTTAATAATTTTATGTATTCTTTGCTTCAGATCGAAGTTAAAGACGAGCTTTTGATCAGCTATCTGTGTTTGCCTTTAGTATTTATGTTTAAAAATAAATAATTTCGAGTAATATCATTCGAAAAATGTTAAATTTTTTGTATTAATGTAATTTCAATTTATAGTGAAACTCCTCCTCCTCTGTACAAAATTTCATCCAAATCGGTCGTGTAGTTTCGAAACTTATTCAATACAAACAAACAAATCTTTCCTCTTTATAATATTAGTAGAGATGAACCTTGCTATTTTTCAGTACGAATTGTCAATTAAAATTAGCTTGTCGCTAATCGTGGTTTAGGTGATCAAAATATGATCTCTCTCCTGACACTAATCTCACGTCACGTTAAAAGCTTGCGGTGTTCGGATTAACTAAACTGCGATTAATTCTGTGGTTAGAGACGTTTAACCGTAATCGTGGTTTAAAGTGATCAAATGGTCTGTGTCCGGACGCGCGTGTCACAACAATGTCACGTTCAAACTAAAAGCTTGCGGTGTTGGATGACTGCAATATGCACTGAACAAATCTTAGATTAAACGTGTAGTGATGTTAAAACCATCGCTAATCGTGGTTTGCGATGTAATGACGGAGGGGTATATTCAGATTAATTAATTTCTATTAATGAAACAAAATAATATTGTGTACTGAAATCATTATATTTTTATAATGTTTCAGAGGGTAGACTTAAAATATGCTATGCATTTTCACTGCTTAAAGAATTAGCAAAAATTTTTTTTTCAACCGTCAAAACATTGAATTAAAAACAAAATGAAATATTCATTTTGTTTGGACATTATCACTACGCCATCTTGTTCCCAACTAAGCAAAGCTTGCAATATGGAAACTAGATAACTGCTAGACGCATTTACATATACTTTTTTTATCATACTATAGATAAATGAACTTCCAGACAGTAGACAATTTTAAATTTCATCACATCATAATTTTTTATTCTTGGAAATCGAACTCACACCCTCCGGCGCAATAGACCACTGCCATATCCACTGCAGCAGTTGGGTCGTCAATGCTGTATCATGTCCATCTACGCTAATATTATAAAGAGGAAAACTATGTTTGTTTGGCTGTAATGAATAGGCTCAAAACCTACTGAACCTATTTAAACCAGCCAGTGTTTTGTATGTTTACAAAATATCTTTATTTTTTTTAAGGATTTTACATTATTATTGAACCCGAAGTTTCCAACACTTTATAGCGTTCTACAATAAACTGCGTATAAAGTCCTTTAAAAACTATTTTTATTTAGTATGGAAATTACGTTAAAAAAACGTTTATTATTTAAGCACAAAATATATAATTAATTATTTCAATGTGAATAATTGTTTATTACAAAAACATGTTTAAAAGAGAACAAACAACCACAAATGTCTTTCGTAATCTCACGACAGGTCGAAATGTCAAAGTAAACACGCGGACAGAATCAGCGAATAATTGTCACACTAATTAGTTAATTAGTTTCACGTGTCTGTCAGCGTGTCACGCCGTAAAAGCTTTCACCCGGTGTTGGGTGACCGATTATATTTAGTTCTTTTATTTGTATATACAGGCTGCTCATAAAAGTATCTAAAGAAAGAAAAAGAAAAGAAAGAAAAGCATTTATTCCAGAAACAGAAGAGCAAATATTTAAAAGAACTAAAAGGAATTAAAATTAAAATAAGGTGGAAATCAAAATATTACATTTTAAAAATAAATCTATCCAAGGTGAAAATAGAACTTGGCACCCATTTTCATCCCAATTGTTATTTTTTGTGGAGTCCAGAACGATACATTATTAAATTCGGACTTGGCTTTCATTTCACTTTTATGTTTCTATAGGATACTTTTTGTGTACTGCGGTTTTACCCGCATATATCCTCCGTTACTGTGGTTTCTAGACAAACTAACCTATGTTCTTTCTCGGCTTTCAAACAATATCTGTACAAAATTTTATCCAAATCGGTTCAATGGTTTAGTCGTGAAGAAGAGACAGACATACAGACAGAGTTACTGTCACATTGTGCATTGTAGAAAGTAAGTAAGGATTTTAAAACTCTAAGCATTCATGTGTTGAACAAAGTCAAAGTCAAAGTCAAAGTCAAAGTCAAAGTCAAAGTCAAAGTCAAAGTCAAAGTCAAAGTTAAAATCAAAGTTAATGCCAAAGCAATTATATTGCGATATACAACCAACTTTTAATTAATTTCGTCTAATGTCGCTGTGGGAAAATTCATCTTAGCTGTCCAAAACATCGCATACATTCTATTAATAGAGCCCAAAAACGTTTAATGATGTAACATCCATCACGCAGGAACGGAGCGAATTAAAACGAATAAAAGACACAAAGGTTGCGCCGGCGCCCGTACCGCCTCGCCTTCCCGCTGGCAAGCGTTTGGACTCGATGATACAGGGTGATCTAAATGAAATAGTTTTTTACAAATTAAAATTATTTATTTGCATAAACATAGGTATAACATTGTTGGAGTCACATATACAATTTGGACCGCCATGTTTTGCCATGATTGGCGTGCAAATATTATATATTACATGATTTACAATTTCATATTTTTTATGAGACCATGGCTCTCGAGGCAAGCAAGACTGTTACGAAAACCAAAATGTAATGTTTATATTTTTTTTTATTTGACATGGTAAATCGGGTAATAATAATAGCCATAACATATTGTTGAAAGTATTGGAATCGACCTTCTTATTATGGCTACTGCAACGTGACATTGGCAAAATTCGTCTTGGTCAGGGATGCCATAGATAAAGAAGAAGAAGACTATATGGCTATCAAAAGAAGGATATGTGTAGTACCAAATCTGACAGCTTTTTTTTAGTTTCACAAGGTGAGCGGGTGCTCTGAGACCTTTATAGCATATTTTTTAGAGGGAGAGGAATGGGATATTCCTCCAATTCTACTCCTCTACCAATTTCCCATCCTTCAAGCCGACAAGGCATCTGCGACACTTTGCTGCTGTAGATGTACATGGATTGGGACTTAACATCAGGTCAACCGCATGCTCCGCTCCGCTGTTACATAAAAAAAATGTAATAACAATTTGAAGAATTTGAATTGAAAATATATAAACAATTTTGTTGCATTAAATCGTTATGCAGCTATAATAATATTAAATAATGTCCTCAAGTAGTCAAATATAACTTAACAAGGGAATGTTAAATTCGTTAGCTTGACATTAGTAAAATTCGACATAAAAACATAACTTATTAATTATTCAACACCCAAATATATGAACAAGGAAATCATAATTACAATAAAATCTTCCGTATTTTATATTTAGGGCGGCTTATTATTAAAATAATGCTTATATATTTAACTATATTATTTAATTATAGCGATACACAATTACAAAAAAACAAACACTTAAATGTACCCATTAAATTTCAGGTCAGACAGAACATAGGTGCAGAGACTATAAAATTAATCTGAGAATAGGAACACCCTGTATAAACTTAAGGTTATGAATAGCCTCATAATCTTTAATCTCATATTTTGCCGGCACATTGCCAGTTTTTGTCATCGATCGAAACGCCATTGTTACCGATTAGTCGCGGGTGACAGTGGGATAATCGACTCGTGTTATAATCGACTTTATAATCGATACACTTAATCGATTTGGCCTTTGTCGGCGTCTTTGATGTACAGGTGGATGTTTTTTCATACAAATGTCAAGTATGTGACATTCAATTGTTTCGCAATTTATCTGGTCGTTACAGTTTTGTTTGATCTGTGACGTTAGTATTTATTATTATGCTATATTTGTAGATTATGGACAAAAATTAATATAAATGGATCTTTTCTTCACAAAATATCGAGACATTAACGTCATTAATAAAATAGCAAATAACTGTGTTTGATATACCTTGTCCAACATAACAAACAAAAAACTTCAGTTTATAAAATAGGCGTTAAATTTACTTTTACGATATAATTTAATTTTCTGAGTAAACAATTCAGATATAATTTGGACCCAAAAACGTATGTTTGTCTTATCTCAAGCAAGGCAAAACAGGAATAAATTACTTAAACTTCTTACATGATTCACATAGCTCAACGGTACATCATGTACAAAATATATTTTTATTATGACGTGAAGATTATTCCTACATATACGTAGCTCAATGTCATGTCAAACTCGACATTCTCCGGGATAGAACCCAGCACCTCACACCTCCAGACTACGCTAGATAAATGCTTATTTGCGTGAACCAAACAGAATGAAGACATAAACCACGCTTCGGTACCGAATGGCCGCACTCGACACGCGCTCCGGCTATTTCGGTAAAAATAAATAAATACGCATTCTTACATACTTATATAGAATATGGATATGACTGGAAAGTCTTCGCCTATTTAGTTTAATACGTTATCAGTTTTAAACAATTCCACATTTTATTAAACCTTTTGAAAAGGGCAACTATTCGAGTTTCTTGCCGGTTCTTCACCGTAGAGACAGCCTTCCGAATCGGTGGTAATAAAAATATTGATTATGTAAATGTATATGATATGAAAAGCGCCTCGAAAGAGGCCAATTTGGGAAAATAAACGTTTTGACTTTGACTTTTTTTATTACTAATACATATGTTCCTGGATCTATAATACAACTCCATCAATAATCAATATTTTATGGAACAAGTGATTAATTATTATCTCAATGTCATTATTTTACACATTAAGAAATCGTTGTAACAGCCCTGAGTCTGGAAGTTGGCGGTGTTGGAACACCCTCGTGCCGTCGGTCCTGCGCCTGATCTCTCTCCGGTCGTGTCGGTCTGCCGTCTCATCGGGATATGAGAATAAAAGGAAAAGAGAGTGCACCTGTGTTCGCGCGTACTCTTGTGCACTATAATATCTCCTGCGCAGCTGGCTAGTCTCTGTTGAGATTGGCCACCATGGCCGAAATCGGTCAGGGGAGCTATTATTATTATTTATTATTTTTCACATTACCTGGTCATTATGAATATCACTACGTTACATTTGATATAGAACTTTGATATTGAGTCATGGGTCGATTGTGTTAGATAGTTAAATGTTCGTGCTTCTTATTTGCGTTTTAGTTGTCAAAAACAAAGAGAATAGTAATTAAACACCGTTTTTTATTAGTCCGCCGAATAGGTGATTGACGTTATGTAAAATGCCCAGATAATTTAATTATTTGAATAGTTTTTATCAAATTCAATTTTCATAATGCCCGGACATTAAGTAGAATCACACATTCGTCATTCAGTCCATAACATATATTATAATGTGTGATCGATGAATGTATCCATCGATGTAATGGCACATCTAGTATTATACGGCCAAGTAACGTGACGCTACGACACGAGAGAGAGCACTTGATAACGAATCAGGGCTAATGCAAGATCGTTTTATTACTGGGCGATGTTTCCGGTGGTGTGGCGGATTTAAAATACAGTAACATTCATTTTTAGTGGAAAGTAGCTGTGCTGAGTGGTTTCACCCGCGTAATAGCGTATGCTAGATAACTTGCCAAGGAAGGTTATGACAGGTTCATACTATAATCATCGTAAAACTTCTTGTACTTTTCAAGGATATGACGTGTTTCTTTACATAGGAATCTCATGAGCCTTTTTGCACTGTTAAAGTTAAAATAAACATCTAATTATCTAAGCAAACATGATTCAAATATTTTGATCATTGGACATAATATAATATGTACAATAGTGTTTTTAAAAATATGTATAAGTTTTTGAACGCTTTTCATTTACATATATATTTTTAAACGCTCCCAAGTAGATAAGGTAAAAATTATATAGAATTGTATTAATGCAAAAAATAAAGTAAATAATAAAAAGAGCCAAATTTTAAAACTAGATTAGTATTAGACATAGATTAAATCCGAATATATTCACTAATATAATCGAAAAAAATAATGCCAAAATTGCACAAACTTCCGCTCAGTAATTTTACCACAAGAAGATTTAAAAATCTCATTATCATTAGGGTGTCTCATTATTTAGGTGGATCGCGGACAGGCCCCAAACGTCAAGCCGTTGAATTATAATAAGCGGTGCGGGACTCAATAATCGAGTGCGGTGTTGGTGACGCCCCGCGCATATACCGGCTCCTTGCTTGGGTGACCATGATTTTTGGGAATAGAAGTATTCCATACAGGACTTTGAGAAAACTTAATTAACCAATTCAATAGAAAAATCCATTACGTTATTTCAGACCATTAATTTCGATTTATTTTTTAAGTTATCAATATATATAAGTATACTTGTTCGACTTTTTATGATATTAATTGTGTGTCAATTTTATTTTACGGTCAATGATCCGAGAATATCATAGAAATAGTGTCTTTTTTGGGTTTTTCTTGCTTGAATTTTGATAAATAAGTAATTAGCTCAACAACACTTAAAAATTTGTCATCTTATAGTCCATCAAAATCAGGATAATGTAACACCCTACATAAACGTGGGAACCGTATGCGCGTACGCAGCCAAATTGCTAGAGGCGGGGCGAACACAACGCTTTGTTTTACAAACCGTTTCCGGGCTAGAAATTATCATTTTCTTCAAATGTATTCCCATTTAATATGATTACTTCTTTAATCAAATGAAAGTTTTCGTAATACGTTTTTGAAGCACATGCTATACTTTTACTTTCAGAGATTAGATTTAATGATAATGAAAGAAGACACATTTAAGACTAAAGAAGAAAAAGAAAATACTTATTTTTCCTGTATATTTGATGATTGTTCCTGTATATTACGTTTACAGAAAATTATATTTAAGATCAGACTATTGATAAATCACAGCCTACAGTCAGAGAAAAATATTTGAAGTTTCAAATCTAATAACTATTATAAAAGCGTAAGTTTGTAAGTATGGATGTATGGATGTATGGATGTTCGTTACTCTTTCACGCAAAAACTACTGCACCGATTATGATGAAACTTGGTATACATACAGGTAAGGGTTCAGAATAACATATAGGCTACTTTTAATCCCGGAGTTGCCACGGGATCAGACGTTACGCGGGTGAAACCGCGGGGCGCGGCTAGTAGTCCAAAATATATTGTATGAAAAAAATTATGTATACAGAATGTAGCGTAAAGAGTGGATAAAATTAGTACCTGTAGATAGAGGACTTTTTTTTATTTTTCGAAAATATTGAATATCTCCAAAATCAAGAGAATTTTACTGAACATAAAGGTCCTCTATCTTCGAGTGCCATATTACTCTGTATGCTATATCCTGTATGTCTCGGCTAAAAGAAGCTAAAAATGAATAACGGAAGATGATGTGAATTCTTTGTAAATTGAAATACCAATCAAATTTTATTTGTCCCAATAAATATTTCTTTATTAACGTGCTTTCTGACTGTAGGATTGAAATTGTTATATTAACTTATCTATAAAATAAAAACGATCTTGTTTATTTGTAATGTCTCCTATTTCATATGTCTGTTTGTTTGTAATTGTTCTACATGTCTATAATTATTTTTACTAAATGGAAAACTAAAAAAATCGAACCCGCACTCCTTCGTTATCATATCTTGAACTATAACAATCTAGGCCGCTTCCGTACCATAAAGCTAAGAGCTCGTCTCGATGGATTTACTATTTGATACGGCTAGAAATAAAGCTGTGATTGTTTTATGATGGTGTGGTCATATCTTTAAATAAGTAAGCAATTCATATGAAAAGAATAGAACGTCAAGCGGTACAGCTAATGCTCAGTTCCTACAATAATAAAACGTTTCGTTTTACTTATGGACAGTAGAATATACGAGGCGTACGTCTAAAGCGTATCTATATTAAGCGTGGCGTTAACATTACTACCAAAACTTGATTCTGATTGCTTGATTATAACTGCTCGTTAATGAAATTTGTATCTGGTATACTATGGAGTTCCGTCATTTATAGGCCGGCCCAAGAGTTCTTGAGTTCATTTCTAGTTGGAGACTTGAAAAAAAGTGTCACAGTTTGTCACAGATCACTTACTCGCCCCTAAATAATAATTGATCTGTTGATTAATATCCAATCTAAAGATAATAAAAAGCATTGTATTTCACTTTCATTACAAAAATAATAATTTAAATATTTGTCTCTTAACCACGCAACTCGCAGCTAAAAGCTAATAAAATGTAAAGGGTTTTGTCAAGCATAAACTTGAATAAGCATATTACAATTTTTTTTAGTCCTGATCACGTAGTTGAAGACGTAGTGGGAAGTAACAAGATATGGAGCTCACTTTGAGAATAATAAACGAATAAATAACCCCAAAGTTATAATAATTATGTAACGTTATAATTACAAAAAATCATAAAAATTTCCATAATTATCTCCATAAATTATATTAACGGCATTAACAAATAATTGGTTTCCGTAAGTAAAAAAGCAGATTAACGACGTTAAGGAATTTATTCGCTTTTGTCATCATAATTGTAACAATTATGTTCACGACACAAATCTATTGTTTGTCGCTCATTTGCATGCCAATGCATCCTTGGTTTATGATTACGTAATTATTGTAATTTCTATTTGCCATTTATAAATCATTTTATTAATTCGTAATTGATGGCCCTTTTATGTAGGGAATAATAATAGCAATTGTTTTTAATCGAGTTTAATGGAAGAGTTTTTTGGATTTTTTGCGCATGTTGACTAAACTTGTTTAAATCTCTGGAAACAAAATAAAACGTCTCGATGGAAAGCAGCAGAATTACAACAACAGTACAAGATATTACTGAACTTTCTTAAAGTATCACTTATATAATTGTTAATTTACTGATGTTCTGATTATTATTTTTATAAAATACTAGCTGATCCGCACGGCTTCGACCCGTAGCATAATGTTATATAATATATACTCGTGGATAATATAGCTTTCGAATGGTGAAATAATTTTTAAAATCAGTCCATTCGTGTTTGAGCCTATTAAAACAAAGTTTTCCTCTTTATAATATTTGTGTAGATTAAACTCTCCTATACCTAAAGCTTGACTTCAGATATCGCTTTTCAGGGACTAAGCCGCGTTTGTATGCTTACTGTAAATTGTCGTGCACTGAGAACCACAGTCGCGTTATTTATAATGTATTTAAAGTAAGTAAATAAGTAAATCATTTATACAATACGGAGTCGACTTATTTATTCGTTGAAGCTATGTCTCCAATTGCAATACTTATTTATAATTTTCAATATAATATATTAAACCTACCTACTAAAAATACATTTTCAACATTGAAACTTTTTATTGTCTCATTCTACTTTCGATACACAAACATATTTCAATAAACAAAGCAATCCAAATGTCATTATCATCTAATCTAATATACGTTTTATTTGGCAGCCATCTTGGATTCGGGCGCCAGACAAAAAATAAAACCTCATAACCAATGTCCCCGCCTCTGGGTTCAGGGAATCTATTTCATATTCGTCAAATTGGTTATTAACTTTTTAATAACGGGCTGTTATAATGACTTTTGGCATTTGTGTTCATTTTGTGAGGGACAATAGAACCAGAGGATAAATATAACTTCGATAATACTACAATCATCTTCAAGAGAAAATAATAATTCCAGAGATTTTCAAAGTATTTTTGGAAAAAAAAATTAAAAACTTGGACTAACTGCAGGGCAGCTTCTATTATATATATTATCTTACATCATAAAATAAATCTTTTGTCATTATAGACATTGAGACTAAAGTGATGAAAAGTGCGTTTAAAATGAAAATTTTACAAAATTTGCTAGAGTTTAAAAAATGGATTCTTATAATTGCTATTTCTTTTGAAAATCTTTAATTTTCATTTATTCTGTAGTTTATACCACAAAGAATTGATTTTACTTTATCTTACATCATACAATAAAACTTTTGTCATTATAGACAGTGGGAATCTTACGATTGGCCACGATAAAAAATGATTCTTTTAACTCCTATTTCCTTTGAAAATCTTGAATTTTCTTATTCTGTAACCAATACCACAAAAATGTGATTGTACAAACAAAGTCGTCCACAATTAGTCATCGAAAAACGGAACAAATAGCATCACAGGAAACTGCGTCACGTCGGCGCGAATGTTTTTGAAATTCGAACGTCCCTGATTGGTGTTTACGGCCAGAGCACGCGCGTTGGCGCCAAAACCCTGTCGCCAAGTGACAATGTTGCCACACTTGAAATAGATATTTCTAAACAAACTTTGTTGCTCGAATTCGTTTCCTTCGGTACTCTATTTTTGTGCTATTAACGAACTTTTGTTAGTATTGTAATGGTAGTTTTTAAAATCTCAATGTTAGCATAACCCTACTTATAGGTACTAAAAATGTGGAAGTTCACATTTAAGTAGTTAGTTAAGCAGCTACTGAAACGATTTTGATGAAATTTTGTATACAAATTTTAACGCGAGCAAAACTGAATGCATACTCTCGTGTTTATGAGGTGACGTTTTATTCTTAATTATTAAATTAAAGCAATTACTGGCTTCATTATACAATTATTTAAACACACTCTGCGTACTTTGAACTTCGAAGAAAAAAACGTTGACAATTAGTTTTTTTCAATAACAGACGTTGTAAAACCTCCGCTCTCACGTCGACTCGATGTTGCCATAAAAAATAATAGACTCGCAACTAATTTGCATATAATACGGACAGGTGTCACTGACTGTAATTGCCCTACATCTGTATAAGTGCCGTAACATTTTTTTATAGCCGTGTATTTTGTTAACAAATTGTATTGTCCTACTAATTTTTATGATGAGAACTGTTATGTCAGTCTTCCGGTGAATTTTGTAATTTGACTTTCGAAGGAATTGAAATTTAATTTAAGTGACTGAAACCCCAATGTGCGTTTTGGCTTACGACATACGTCGGTCTCCTCCTAATCTTTAGCTTGAAGCTCTGAGGTCTTTTAGTAGTGTTAGTAATATCTCTTTATAATTATTTTCAGTTTGGAAATAGTCATATGACTAGTTGTGTTTTGTGATCACTTACTTAGAGCGGTGGCGGTGAAACCTTAAAGTGGGTATTGCCTCAAACACAAGACGTTGCCAGTTGCCACAGGAGTCATCGAAGTTCAGTCTCCTCCCAATCTTCAGCTTGAAGCCCTTTGAGGTCTTTTAATACTTCGTCCTTCCAGCAGTATCGCCGAACTGGCCTTCGTCCTCGGTTCGGTCCTCTGTTTTTACGGCACAATCGGAAAATAATATATGCAATAGTTCAACATGACATAAACCTATGGATAAAACTGAATGCATGAGATAATTTAAAATATTTAAGAAAAATTTTCTAAGAAACAAACAATAGTAACCCTGCAACTGCTCAAGAAAAAAAAATGCATAATAGAAGAAACAAAAAATTTTAAAGTACAAAAAGTAAATACAACAAAATCTTTTGAATCACCAGCGATTAAAATTAGGTAATTAGGATTAGGTAATAGAACCAAAATAGACTTAGCCGAGATGACATCGCAAGAACTTCGCTCAATTACAAAGGTAATTGCAAAGTTACCCGATACCATCTGACTGTCTCCAAGAGTCCCCACGCACTTCTCTCACCATTGTTTTGAACCAAAGAAACATAATAATTTGAGGTGCATTTGTTATTTTTTTTCTTGCAAAAAAGTGCTGATTATTTTTGTGGTCTTGAAGTTTAGAGTAACTAGGTACAGATAATATTATTATGATGATATAAAATACCTATAGTATAAATGATGGATGATAAAGGACGAGGGTAGATTTTTAGACAGTCAACTGTAACAGTTTGTTGATAATTTAAAGGAAGCATGGTCTCCCATAAAATTTTAAATTTCATAATATTTATCACCTGTATTTCAGGGGTCTTCCTTATAATTAATCCTAGTTTAAAAGGGAACTTATGCCTTTGTTTCTGAAAACAACTCTGACTATCAGAGTAAAATTATTTAAATTGTAAATTGGTAAAAGTATTTTGATATTATATCAAAATACTTTTACCAATTTACGAAGACATTTCTTTATTATTATGTATGTTTATATTACTATCTGTTGTATCACATTTGGTCACTTTATTTCGATCTATTCTTTCTTCAAATACCACATCCACAACATACTAATCTGTATAAACGTCGAATCAGAGACAAGTGATTCGTAGTTCCCGCCGACAAATTGCGCGGCTTTGTCTCTTATCTGCTTATCGGTTCCGCGTTGCCCATTGTGACATGTGGGAGTGACCTCAGGTAGAGGCCGCTAAATGGATATTACTGTAATTTTTAAATAAGCCTATACGTCCTTTTTTATGTAACAGGTTCACCTGATGTTAAGTGACTCGCAGCCCTTGAACATCTACAACAACAAAGTGTCGAAGATGCCTTGCCAGCTTGAAGGAAGGGGAGGGTATAGGGAGAGGATTTATAATGGGAAATTGTCATAGGAGCACAACAGGATGAGAGAGGAGTACAACAGTCCTCCTGACGGATTTCATATCTATAGGCACTTCTCAGGTGCGCAGGAGATAGACATAGTAGACACGTACGTGCGCAAATATAGGTGTACTCTCTGTTTTCTTACTCTTAACATCAGATCACCAGGATCGCTGGCTATACTCGCTTTCAGATGTGGATTATACTTATACTGCACGGCCACTATAGTCATGATACGGGGGGAGGTAAATATTTCAGCGTTCCTGCTAACAAGAGGTCACAAAATTTTCAAAATTTTTCTACTCCACGATTTAATTTCTAAAGAAAATTAAAATCTACTTAGAAAATAAAGTCCAAAAGGGACATATTCTAAGGGAAATTAGCAAATGAACTATTATAATTCTTACATAAAAAAATAAAATACAATAATTTCGCGTTTTTTAATCCAAACCCTTTTATTTCAGGACCAGCTCCAGGCCATCCGAAGTTGTAATTACGGGAGACTGTTCTTAATTAGTCGCTATTGTTACTTGACAAGAGAAGGTGATCTTAAACCACCGTGATACACACTGCTGGCGAAAATGAAGAAACCTAATAATAAAGAACCTACTAAAGGAAATATAAGAGAAAAAGAGATAAGGAAATCAGGGTCATGGAAGAAGGGTTTAAGCGCCATTCGTAGTATAACGTAGTATTATTTAAGTTGTCATTGTCATACAACAGGTTGTCTGGAAGAAATCGCGTCCTTAGTGATTAAATCACCTGTTTTTACAATTTTTTCTCAATTCTTAAGCTCTGTAAATTTCAGTGCAATAAAAATTTTATAAATAAATACCTAAAGAAGGGGAAGTCTGAAATAATTGGGTAAAGTACAAAAGCTATACGTCAGATCAGCAATGTGTCAGAAATGTGTTGTAATCGTATAACGTTTATAAAAACGTATAACGTTTTGTAACTGTGCAAAAACATAATTATGCATGTTAAAAAAATGTAATAATAAATAATTTGTTACTCATCTTTCAAGACAATTTTCCACCTTGAGACAGAATTTTTCACGACGAGAAAAAATTGATATATTTTTCGTATTTTTTTTTGTTTCTTAAAGGTAACACCCGTGTGTCATAATGGTGTTTTGGCAACAAATCAAGACAAGGCTTTGGGAGCATTTAACTAAATCATCGTTTCCCAAAACAGTCCGCTTTAGATAATTATAGCCTTCTGACTGTTTCTTACAAACTCCGAACTTATCAGAGGGAGAGGGATGGAATATATCGGTATCTCCTTTTGATAATTGTTTTTGGGTATGTCATGTAAAAATACTTGATATTAAAGTTTAACAAAGACTATTAGACAAAGATAATTTTTACTTATCTCAATTTTAAGTTTGTTCAGAATCTCATTTTTGGGTTTTTTAAAGTAGCTAAAGGGTAATGTTACTGACTTTATTCAAGTAACACTACATTGTCCGAAGAAATTATTTTTTACTATTTTAAGTAAATGTTTCTATTATGATTTTTTACACTTTAAAATTAGACAAAAATATTGAAACTCGACATCATTATGAATTACATGTTATGAGTCAAAAATAATATTTTTTGACAACTAATAATTGTTATACGCTATTTAGTGAAGCATGATTGCTCTATTTTATAACAGTGTGTGTGTACCATGTTTTATACAATAAATAAATAAATAAACCACACATATTCAATTCTAATGAAAATTTTCGAAATATAAAACTGAAAAGCTCTCTTATTATAAAATCTATAACACACATTTAAATATAACTTCACAGATTAGAGAAAAAAAGGCAGATTGAGTGCGACCCAAGACTCGAGTGACGCCGAAAAGCAAATACAAACTTCAAAGGCAAATACAAAAATGTTCGTCTAGTTTGACACAAAACATCACGTGGGCTTCGAAATTTTCAAATTTCACTCACACAGATGCACGTGTACGTACGTGTAGTTAGCGTCACTCGAGTCTTCGGAACACTCCATCTGCCTTTTATTCTCTAATCTGTGTGTAACTTACATTACTTAATATTTCGGTCAGATACAAATACAAATGTGAAGTAAACGCAATAACTCCAAGTAAGCACTTAGATCCACCGTGCACGATAGCTAAGTTGAACACTTAGGTTATCTTAACTTAATTAGCATTTCGATACAGCCTTCACGCATCAGTTACTTATAAGTAATACTTTTGAAAACAGGTCTTTTGGGTTCAAGTCAATCTATATATATAAAACTCAACGACTGACATATATATTTATCAACGCACAGCCCAAACTGCTGGTCAGATCGGGCTGAAATTTGGCATGCAGGTAGATGTTATAACGTAAACATCAAATGCCACGGGGGCGGGGAAAAGAGATATACGCGAGTGAAACCGCGGGCATAGCTAGTTGATAAAGGGACAATTGATAACGTAAACAGCCGTTGTGTTGCATTACTTCTATAACGCATAGGGCGGCATGAACCTATTCAGACATAGAGCGGTGGTTAGTCGAGTCGTGTTTAAATTAAGTTTATTTTTTTATTAAAGGTTTGTCCTTATGAAAACATTGAGAAATGTCTTACTTCGCATAGTGTTGCTTCTTTACTTACACAAGTATTGTTTATGGATGCGGGTGTCAGTAGCATAGACGAGCTTAACGAAAATTCCGTCGGTAAAAACCGTTTAAGAACTGTTGGTTTTCGAAAAGTTTAAACGTATATTATACTTCGCTCCCGTGGGAATATCGGGATGATATATAGCATATAGCCGTCCTCGATAAATGGGCTATATAACACTAAAATAATTTTTCGAATCGGAGTAGTTCCTGAGATAAGCGCGTTCAAACAAACAAACTCTTCAGCTCTATAATATTAGTATAGATTATATAGAAAATGGACGAAAAAATGGGAATCATAGCAGTCTAATATGACAAATAAGTGCTGGTAATATTTTTGTTTCAACGAGAAAATAAAAAAAAATTACTTTTAATCCTGTTTTCCAGGTTTGCTCGGTATTTAAAGTTTGTAGATTTAAAATGTAGTGTTAATAAGCTTTCTAGAATAGTGGATAGCAAAAGCAATATAAATCAAAGGCAAGCTTCTGCATGTTAATAATACTTACATCCATTAAACAACATTATCGCATATGCTAATTGAAGACACTTAACCCCATCTGGATCGCTTGTCAAGTCACGCCCTTAATAAATACTCCACGTACCGAACGCAATCAAACGCATAAACTACAAATACTAATTAAGTGCAAATAAGGATGCGAATGTCGATATAATTTACCTTATCGACAGTTCGCGTGTTGGCACATCACTATCGCGGCGTTTAAATCAATTGGTATCGAGGCGTGTAAGTCAATGTCACTGTGATACGCTGGTGACATCTTGTTTTGAATTTCTGAGTGTGGATATGTGATTGAAAGTAGCTTGAAGTGAAGTCACGATGTCCCGATGGCTTAGGGCAAATATTATATACGTTTTACTGACAGTTTTTTAATTATTTATTAGCTTCTTTGCTTTTCGAGACTAATAATTTTTTCGTCAGGTACGCTATTCGCACTCTACTGTTTCTACCTGAATCAAATACACTATATATATATCTGTAAACACGCACACTAAAATAAATAGACTAATAAGGACAAAGTATTGCAATCATATTAAATTCAAAAACTGGTGGGACGCATCGTTGTAGATGACTGTATCTATAATGAACCAAAAAGTCATGAACAAACACTTAAAAGTCCATCTAAATTAAAAATTATTGGGTACTTGATACTTCAATCTATAAATATAGATACATATAAAATTGCACATTGATCGAGCCTTGTTGATGAGCAATTAGCAAAACATGTCGATATAATTCACCTTATCGAGTAGCGTGTAGTACATCCCTATCGCCGTAATTAAATCAATTTTATCGATACATGTAAGTCAATGTCACTGCGATATGTGACATTATGTCCCACTCGTGGGGAAAAATGCTGGGAATGTTTTAAACTTTTATTATTTTAATTGATACATTTCTCTTAATACAATATTAATGAAGTTAGTTGTATTATGACGGTTTATATTAACTGCTTTTGAGTGAGAGGAGAGACGTGGCCGCTTAAACGTCTCACTCTCTCTGATAAAGGATCTCCGAATCGGTCCGAAACTGTCGGTCTACACCGAGTTAAAAACAGTGAGTATAAACAGTCTCAATACAACTGATTATACGATGGCTCACTTATCATTAAATCAATATATTAACAAATTATTCTCGTAGATATTTTTCAATTATGTGAATTCCTTGTACAAATTATAACAATACTCCGTAATTTGGATGTAATATAACGATAAATAACGAGACAGTGAGAAAAAATCTACGAACGAAGCCGCGGGCAAAAGCTAGTATTCAATATATTAATTATGTCAATCCACAGAGTACCAAAACAAAGTCGCGTACCGCAAGTCGACGGAGAAATGGCGGCCCATTTACACAGTGTAAGATATGACGTGGCGTAGATCACTCGGCGATAAATAAATAAATAACACGGGAAAAATTACGCCGTAAAACGAATGTTACCAGAGGCGCTAAGACCGTGGAAAAGTGTGGACATACCCACCGGTTTTCTTATATTTTGACTAGCTCGCCCTGAGCTGGACCTTGTGTTGTAATCTGTAAAGCAAGACCTTTCATTTGATACCACATTCGGCTTTATTCTCATGAAAATAGCCTTTTTGACCCCGCCCTATCTTCGTAACCCCCTATAGATTTCGCTTATATTTGAACTCGACATTTTCTATTGTCTAAACTATTTGCCTATTGAATTAAATCAAATAACATAAAATCACTCGGCCATCTCATCCCACTTCGCTCGGTCAAGTATTTAAAAATGCGATTAGGTTCAAACGATACAGTTCAAACGATCAAAGCTTCTTATAATTGTCAACTCTTGCTTAAATGAAGGTTCTGTTACAAACTTCCATCCAGAAGGATTCAAATATTATTTGATTATGGCTTCTTCTGCTTCTTGAAGGAAACTGATATTAATAAGGAAGAAAACCGTTATTAATAAATATAAATTATATCTATGACGTGATGTGTACCTAATCCAGCAATTTTGATAAATTTTCAAATCTTTATGTTCCATGAAAACTATTTCCTACCTAATATACCTCGATAATTAGTAAAGATAATCAAAATATATAATATTAATATTATTTAATTCGTATGGCGTATCCACTATATGCTTGCAAATCGTCGTGGCGCAAGGGAGCGACAGGGACGGATGATTTAGAAACCCCTCGGGAGGCGACGCGACCCGATATTAATATTGTGACTGCTCCAGTATATGCAGGTAATGCAGATAAAACAGAAATAGAATAGAGTGATTTGTGTGTATTTAAACTTAATGTCATTTTAACAGTAGTCAAAAAGTATTATAAATAGCCATTATGTTAAGCGTAACCTAATGCTCAATTGGAAAATAAATGTTTAAATCTCAGAAGTGACTCGATCCATATCAAGTGAAAAATAGAATATTTTTGATAGATCGAGCGCTGAATATTTTATATACCATTCTTCTTGGAACAATCAGAAGTCAATTTTATCAAGACGTTATAAAGAATGATCTGAATTGAAATCATACGAAATATATTTGCACTTCGATACACATTTTTTTAAAAGACCTCTTGCATAAGATATCAAAGAAATACGGAAGACTTAAATGAACATATTTTTTTCAAATTAAAATACAAATTATTTATTTGCATAAACATAGGTATATCATTGTGTTGTTTTTACACACAATATTTTTTTTAAACTAAAACAAATAGAATTTTTTGCTCAAGCATATTGATATAATTTTAATAATCATATCTGCTTCGATAACCATATTAAATAATATTATGTAAATTATTATATATAAGTGATTGATCTCCAAATTGAGTCCATACAACAAATTTTGATCAGTCCTCTGCTATACATTCCGGTATCTGTCTCCTTGCACCTCCAGCTAAATTGGTTCCCAAATTCAAATTCAAGCCCTAGAGCTAACTTTTAACATTGTAATTGGTCTTTTGATTTGGTGCCCTTTGATCTTGATTAATAATAATTGGTGGGGTAGGTCATGGTTTTTGATAACTTTAAATATGCATTTAAATTATAACGTAAAGAATGTATATTTTTAGGGTAATAAAGGGATAACTCATCTGGGTAAATATTATGTAATCGAGGTATTTTTTGTTTACAAGATCTTATTTATTTTTGTTTTAAATTAAGACGTTCTAAAAGCGCATCGAGTTTATTTTCCAAAGAGGCCAATTTGGAAAATAAACGTTGACCTTGACTTTGATTATATGTAAAAAACAAGTACATTGAAGAGCTACAAAAGTGAAGTAGTTAAACCAATATCATCCTAATTATCTAGAAAAAAATTAACGTTAAAATGGATGTTAGACGGTAGACGTAAACTATACAAGTACCCTTAATACTAGCTGATCCGCGCGGCTTCGCTCCCGTAGCATGATATTATTAATTGTCTATAAAATATAACCTATGTTACTCGTGGATAATATAGCTTTCGAATGGTGAAAAAAATTTTAAAATTGGTCCAGTATTTTTTGAGCCTATTAATTACAAACCAACAAAGTTTTCCACTTTATAATTTTAGTGTAGACTAGAAGATGGATTGAAAGGGAAGATTAAGTTTTATTAAGTATTTTGGCTCTAAATATTTTAAGGTTTGCACTGTTTAATATTACGATTATTTCTATTTAAAGATGAATTTCTATTGGATTATGATATTTAACGAAGTGTAAACGATTAATACTTAAAGATAATCATGCAATTGTTTAAAAAATGTCTCTAACGACACAACAATTTAAACAAAATCTTGTATTTCACACACCGTATATTTATTCAAATTAAATCTAAGAAATGTATCACCTCAGGCTATGACACATGGTTTAGCTTGAATTTATAATTTAATAGCTACTGCTTTTTAACCATTTTTATTTGACCTCTAAATATAAGTTTCTGTCATAAAAATGGAGGTCAAAGAAATGCTGGTTTTCGTTAGGGTTTCTCTTAAAATTATGGTGTTCAAATGGTCATGTTATTAGACAAGAATGTAAAGGTATCAAACTAAATATGAAGTTATAAATAAAACTAATTGGTTAATACTAGAACTTTATAATTTTTTAACAGTTTTAAAGCATGGAAGATTGTTAGGCATCGTAATTTCATAATTTTTGGTAGAAATTGATTCTTTAACTCGAAACCATATGGACAAACATGTACTGTAGTTGAAATTATTACTTTTTATAAGGCTTCAGTTTGAAGGCAGATTCCTATGGTGTACGTAATTATCATTAATTAATTGTTAGATACATTATATACTTGAAATGTAAAATTCTTATTAATTATGAAGCATAATAAATTTAAAAAAACTGAAAAATTAATTTAAATTATGCCATCTTATCCTAATCTAAGCAAAAGCTTGTATCATTCTTTCTTTCTATTATGAAAACTAGATAACTGATAGACAAACTTATAGGTACATGTAAATACATCCTTATTATATAAAAATTAACACCCAAACAGTAGAAATGACAAGTTGATCGCATAATTATTTAAAAATTGTGACCTAAATTATACTTTAATGTATTATTGTAATTGCTTTATATACGGGTCCATAATATTATAATTTTCTACTCTTGATGATCGAACCCACATCCTCTGGCGCAAAACCTATTTCTGTAACCACTGCGCCATTCGGGTCGATATGTTCATGTATGACTATTTCTTAGAGCATTGTAAACTAATCTTACAAAGATACTATATATCCAATATGGTGGACTACAAAGGTGTATTCTCACTAATATTATCTGAATGTTTGAATGTTTGTGTGTAAATCACACTGCAGCTACGGAAGATTTATAAGAAATTTCGTATACTATTTACTAGATTAGGAGATAACGTACCTTTTATTGGTCGACCCCGAATTTAACCGGAGCCATGGACAAAAGCTAGTATTAAATATTTTCTCAACAACAAAAACCTAATTGTTTTATATTTGGAGTCTCTTTACTTCATCTGAAGCGTTATTTCCCCGGGGCGAAGGGACGATTTTACGATATAATATTTACCCGGTCGCGAAATATCGGATAATTAGATAACGGCGTGATTTCGTACGGGAACGCTAAATTAATATCAATGTTCTTTGTTTTATACAATTAGTGATGTACGTGGATATCGATAGAAGTTGAAATATTTTGCCTCGGTGTCGATTTTTGAAGTTTTGGTAAAATCGAGTGTAGGTAAATGTATAGAAAATCATAATTATTGTCTCAAATGATATAATTTAACATAATTTCTATATTTACTACGTAGAAAAAATCATAGGTGTAAACTCAAATTAAAGAAATGCACACTTGTGCAATGTTTTTTTGAGGTGTAGAATTATTGAAAGTTATTATGTATTTTCTGTAGAGCTTCTAATATTAAACAAATAAGTAAACAGTATAGGTCAGAAAATTTGCTTATTTTGCCATTGTACTTATTTATCGTAATTCTTAAAAGCTACATTTTTACATTTACATCCAGACACCATAGTATATAGTAAGGGCATAGCATGTATCGATAAAAAATCATCGACATCCATAACACCCCTATCAAGACTAAGTAGCGAAATGAAGACAAATGCTCAAGCCGGCGAGGGGATCGGGGTTCGATCTCGGGACATGACAAACAATGTATGACACGCATAATTTTGTAACGTCCCTTCGTGATTAAGTAATGAACTGGGAATAGTGATGCTATGCTTGTCGATATTATAAGCTGTTAATTTTTAATGAACTGAGTTAAGTAATGATCAAGTTAATTGAGTTTGGTGTAAGTAAAATGACAATATTTTCGGGTTTTCGAGAAATGCAATTGTTCGAAGCAAATGTAAATACAATATGAATATCTTTTATGTAACACCGCACCTACAAGTAAAATAAGTAATTTGTTGCCAAGTTGCTATGTTGCCAAATATAATTGAAATATATTGGTTATTTTCCTCTTCTTTTCAAAGGCTGGCAAAGAACGCCAACAAAATAAATGTCAAAAACTTCTCGTATTTCAAATTTTCGATCTACCCCATAACGTTTCACCCGCACCCCTTCATCGTACAAAATGGGAGAGGTATGGGATGGGAAAACAGACCTCCGGGACCCTGCTCACTGAACGAAACACAGTGCACTACTGTTGCAGGCTGATCTTCTGCTAGGGGGTGGTAATTTCACCAGTACGAGCTTGACCCAATCGTGCAATACTCGACTCCCACTCTTTTATTGCTGAAGATGTTATGCAGCAGAATTACCCTCTGTCGCCTCTTACGACACCCACGGGTAGAAATGGGGTGGATACACTTGTATTCTAACACGACACGGGTACGGCTTATATCATCATTTGATCCACGCTCAAATTCCTTGCTCTGCCATAAAATATTTGTTCATACTTCGCTTAATGTTAAGTGCATTTTTGTCTGCGTGACAAAAGTTCAAATGTGCCCAAAAATCATCAAAAAGTTTTCCACTAAAAGCCTTATCAGTTTAATCTTTATTCAAAGCGGCACGTCCTTGATAGCCCTATATGCGTTCAATAAAATTAAAAGTTGAGGGTTAATTAGTGACTGGTGCCTGGCACGACAAGTTGCACTATCAAACTTCGTATTACATTTAAAGTGATGTAGAGTAATGAAGGTATAGACAGGTACAGAGGAAATAACATAATTTTTGTATCATACGTATTATCTTAGATATTTCATTGAAAAATATGAGGCTCAATTAGTGAGTGGTGCCTGGTATGACACGATACATACTTTGTGTTACACTTAATGTAGAGTTATGATGATTAAGACAGTTGTTATTCCTTTTTTAACTTGATCTGACTGTATATCAGTGCGGGCGAATGTACGGTACTAGCATATGCACATTTCAAGTGTACAATTTTTGGTAGATTTAAAACATATTTTGAAAATTCGTATTATAATACTTTTTTATAAGAATGGGAAGAAAGTTATAAAGTGTACCTCTTTCATTCTGATGTTTACAGTTTCTCTATAAGCACGTCAGACGATTTATTAAAACAGAATGTGTAATTCTACAAAAAAAAAATAGTTTTTCGATGTTTTTATGCTAAAAATATTTTGCTTAGATTCTGTAAATGTACATAATATATAACTATAATTTTCAGGAATAACCAAATTTCTCACGACTAACTATTTCCATGCGCTGCATTATTGCAATATGGATGTTTGACATAACTATTCCCATGCCTAGTCTATTCCTTCTTAACTCTTCACAATAGGCTGAGAGCTAGCGGCTGTCCCTGTAAGTTAGTGAGTCAATTACAAAACTTTGACGAGCGCGATCGATCTGAAAAATAGCGAGTGTTATATGCCTCAAATTCAATTAAAAAAACAATTTTAGGGGCAGAAGAGGGTTCTATAAATGTATGTATAACCTATTTATTAATTTGGAAGTGTTTTTGGGGTTTCAAAGTGGTAGGTGAAATAAACTGATTTTATCTGTCTTTAATGAATGAGTTGCAATTAAAATTCGGAAGGATACTCACATAAATGCGTAAAAAATGTAAATATCTACTTTAATTAAAAATCTATTTTTATTAGGCATAACTAGTATTGGTTATTTAGTTAAAATATATGCTATTAAAAGCAACAAAAAACTAAATAAGAGATATGAAGGCGTTAGACAAACAAGGAAGAAAAGAATAGAGCTTCTTTATACACATTACATGCATACTCGTATTACTTTTGATAAGAGAACAATTAGGTTTTCAATACATCTTATAGAAAAGTTATTCTAGAGAAACTATTTTAAAACAAATTCGGAATAATCTAAATTGTAGAAAATGTCAAAGAGAAATAATAAAATAAGAAATAATACGAAAAATATAGTTTAATTTATTTGTTTTTACTTCTTTAATAGAACACACCTTTTATTTTCAAATACCTGACAATGTAGCCTTTAATTGTCTATTATACATAAAAAATTATATTACTAACTTCGCCATATAATTCTAAAGTAAAAAAACCTATACTATGGCAACTAGATAACTGATAGACATGCTTAAACATGCATTTTTTGTAATATATACCCTATAGAGAAATTGACTCCCAGATAGTAAAAAAATGCAAAGTTCACCACATAATAGTTTTTTACACATCGGGATTGAACTCACAACCTCTGGCGCATTAGACCATTGTATCCACTGCGCCAATCGGGTCAAAATATAACTATAATAGCTATTAAACTAAGGTTCATATCACGAATTAATTTAAGTTCTATGGCCTTACGAATGTCATAGTAATTTGAAGCCATATAATTATTTTGAAGCCACGCCATATAATGATGAGAATTAACTTGTAATTTAATAAATATATGTGCATAACAGGAAATATTGTTAATATAGACCTTGTACTTTGTGACACTCGTATAAGAAATTTAATTGTTATGATAATGTTTTTTTTTTAATTTAATGATATAGGAAATAAAACACTTTGATATATTTAATATATTTGTTTGAGACTTGTGTCATTATATTTGCATGAAAATATAATTTTAAAAAAGGATATTAGCATATAATTATTATAATAATAAGAAATTGAAGAATTATCATAATACACGGGACAAAGACTAGTTCTTTGTCACTTTGCCAATACACATTTTTAAATATAAGTTTCAATGAACATTTTTTTAATATTTTCATATTAATACTCATTTTAATACTATTAGACGAAAATTAAATATGTCGTCCTCTATATATGTCTATATGCAAATTTTATACAAATTTTATCAACTTTGTTTTTTTTGTAGGTATGTATAACAAAATTTATTTTATTAAGAACCATGGAACGTTTAATTATAATTGTTAAACAAGCTGATTTGTGGCATTTCCCAACAAAAATAATCAATAAGAACAGCGTTAAAAAAAAGGTTTTATAATATACTATATAGGTTACTATCATAGCATCATATCAAGTTTTTGGGATTCCTACTAATATAATAAATGCGGAAGTTTGTAAGGACGTATGTATGTTTGTGATGATGAAACTTGGTATACATATAGATATACTGATTATGCGGTTGAAACCGCGGGGCGCACCTACTAAATAAATAAACCTAAATATTAAAAAAAAAATCTAATCTTTCTTCAGAAAATTCTTCTAAATAAATTAATACGTAATTTAAATCTCATGTATTAGTTTAGCGCATATTAAACCCGGGCCGAATCGCCGCCTACCGCGCTAATGACACAAAACGACAAACGCCGTAAACATTTACAATTATAATAACGCAAATTACTTTCACGAGAAGGCGAGGCTTTTCAAAATGTTCGAATAAGCAAATCTTTATTTTTGATGTATTACCCGATTGGCGCAGTGGGTGCGGCAATAGTCTATTGAGTCGGAGGGTGCGGGTTCGATCCCAACGAGTAATTATGATGTAATGAATTTTTAATATGGAAAGTACTCGCGTACAAACATAAAATACTGTGATGAATATTGTGATTTTCTTCTGTGTGGGTGTTTATTTGTCTATCATATGTATGTATTTACGAAAAAAGGTATGTTTTATTACGTCTTTCAGTTATCTTGTTTCCATAGTACAAGCTTTGCTTACTTTGGGACTAAGTGGCGTTGTGTTAAATGTCCTGAATATTTATATTTATATATGGGTTTTAGCTACTATATTCTTTTCTTTGCCTCCTTTTCCATTATTTTGAGATACTATAATATATTTCTAAAATGAAACAAACAAATTATACAAATGCTTATTGAATTTACCATTATAATTACTTACATCGAGATGAACCTGCTATTAAAGTGTCTTAAGTGACATACTGAAAAGTGATTGTTATTAAAACTATTAAAAAATTAAAAAAGATCCATAGTTCTATCTTAAATGGTTTTTTTAAAGGTGCTGCTCAAGCACAACATTATTTATTGAATGCAACGATGACAGCTCATGCCAATTTCTATCCAAGACGATATAATTATTCACTATAATATTTTTTTGTAACGTATGCGATATCTCCCATATTAAAAAATATACAATAGACTTACAACTTGAGAACCGCTGGCCTAGGAATCAAATTGACGTCTGTCATTACCGCTCAGTCCTACGCGGAATGACATTCATTATTTTTAAGGACCTCATAAAACAATATTACGATCCTCACTCTATACTTAAACACTGCTCCCCCCAATTATTGGCCATAACTGGCGGTTCGATTCCAGCCGATAATTACAAGTGTTCAGCCAAACATACTGGAAGCATAAATAAATAAAAAAAATAAAAAAATATTGTTGTCTTTTTGGGCGCTCTTAATTGGCGTTGTCGCTAATACAATTTAAGAGACCTTCGTCGAGTCTCATAAAATGAAAAAATGACGGAGTATCATAAAATGCCTTGGCAATATTCTTTATGAAGAAAGTAATCAATTAATTAGGAACATATATTTTTTATATTATAAACGCTTCAGACTCAGGTATAGTGCTTAAATAAATAAATATTCTGGAACACTTAACACTACGTTTTCTAGTCCCAAACTAAGCAAAGCTAGTATGGATGTTTTCTTATTCTATATTTTAAAGAAGTTTTGATACTTTAGGATTTTATGTCCATCCCATCGTAACTTATACAGTAATTTAAACTTAGTATTATAATTATATACACCTTAAAGAAGATTCCTCCTAGTCAGATCACTGACTAGACATTTTTTCGCAAAACTGCAATATTTTTCGTTAATTTTAACTTCGGACTCGCTAAAATTTAATTTCCCCAATCACTGATCCTCTTTTAATTTTTTTCTTTTCACAATCCATCATCAAATGTTGCAAGTCCTCTATTTAATTACAATTTTCACAATTTGGAGTCCCAGATAGCATAAATAACTAGACGCTGCCTTGCATACCATATTCTCACCTGTAAGAAAGTATAGATAACATCAGTACTATTTAATAACAAAACTAACCTATAATTGAATACGTTCACGTACAGACATAATTCTCGATATATTGTTTATCTAGTGTTGAAATAACACTCGTAATTATATAAATAAGGAATAGATGTGACTGGGTACGAATACGTAACTGTAATTAGTACATCACTATAAGACAATACATGCGTTGGAACTAGGAGTAGTGATGGGCCGTCGTTTATCGATATTTTTCAGGTGAATTAAAATTGTCAATTGTAATTAAACACAATCAATTCTTAACTCGTATAGAACTTATATTAAGTTGCACTAAGTTTATAAGTTATAAGCCGCTTCATCTATTATAATACCATAGTTAATAGATGGATTAGTTTTGGTGAAATGTTATGTAAATGTTACTTATATAATCGATACTCATATACTTTCAATTATACACATTATAAATACAACTACAATAAAAAGTGTGCAAATATAAATTATTTGTTTAAGTACATCTACCAGTCAAAAATTATGTAATCATATCATTGACCTCTTCATCTTTCTTTGGAGATTTGCAATTTGCTTACACTTAATTAATTATGTTTAATTCATACATCACTCAACATTTCATAGCTGACAAAATTGTTATCCAAAATCACATAAGAAATGATCATTTGCTATACCAAGTTGTATTGAGACGGTTTATAATCACTGCTTTTAACTCGGTGTAGACCGACAGTTTCGTACCGATTCAGAGGTCCTTCATCAAGAGGAGTGAAACGTTTTAGCGGTCACGTGTTACCTCTCTCTCATTATACGATGGTTCACTTATCGTTAAATTAATATTTGTTATATCATCATCATCATTAGCAGCCTTTAGTAGTCCACTGCTGGACTGCCTCTCCTAAGGCACGACATTTTTCTTGTTATCATTTACACATAAATATAATAGTCATATAAGGTGTTTCATAGCTGGTGTTTCATATTTTTTGTAAATCATATTAAATTTACAAAACCTCGCCGACCCTTTTAATTATTTTTTACGTGTTTAGGTGCATGTTCTGAATGTCCTGTAAAAAAGAAACCTTAGCTATAAAACACCTTATATAATATAACTATATTTTATCGACCTACCAATGGACGTCCCTATCCACCACCTGTATGCGCACACGCACCCGGTGGTTACGCGGCGCGTGATTGTCATTTGGCCCCGCCCCTCGCGCTTAGACAATTATAATAATTCCTATGATTACCCCATAGAGGATATTGTT
>LQNK01000756.1:55408-83246 GCA_001586405.1 Phoebis sennae
GGAGGCGCCCTTAGGCCCACCGCAACCTGCGGCTGAGCACTAGTGTGCTCGCCCCAACAGTCCGGTTGAGCTGAAACAGCCCTTCAGGCTATCAGCGTTTGCCCATTCGAAAAAAAAAATGTGTGAAGTTTTATAGGTAGCTCATTGCCTATGAGTGCACACGCACACTTAAATAAATAGACTAATTAGGACAAAGTATTGCGATCATAGTAAAATATTTCCAAATTCAAAAATGGGTGGGGCGCGTCGTCGTGGATGGTACTATAGGCGCGTAAATCATCGAGTTACAGAAACCAGCCCCAACAACTGAAATGAAGTGATCCTATAAGGATTTCGTTTTTGTCCTAAGGAGGCACGGAACCATAAAAAGTACAAAAGTACACGTACACAATACACTTTTTAAATAACTGAGTAGTACTTTTTGACTGTATATTTTATACAAACAAAAAAGCCTTTCTAATATTTTACTGGAAAAATATTTGACCACAGAGAAAAACAGGTGCATCCTTAATTTACACAACGAAAAGTTTATAATTATAAGGCCACGTCCACACTGGCAACGTGACTTGCAAGTCCGTGACGGTGATGTATGTTCCCGCCTAATGAGAAGCTTCTAGAGTCAATGGTTCCTGGCAAGTATCACAGGTTTGAGTCCCGTTGTGATACATGGGTGTCATTACTTAACACTTTTATTTTTGTGCATATCTTTTTGTAAAGCGCAGGCCCCTGAAATACAGCTAATGCTACATTAGGCGCCTGGGTTAAGTATACAGTGTTATTATGCTCATTGGTGACAATAAATTATTTTGAATTAGAATTATACGTATCTTTCTTCTATTAGGAGAAAAATAAAAAAAATACGGTCAAATTGAGAACCTACTCCTTTTTTTGAAAGTCGTTTAAAAACGTTATAAGGATTGAATAAAGAGTGCTTATCGGTTATAAGCGATTTCTTCTAGACAATATCAGATATTGTAGTAGTTAAATTACATGATGTAATTAATTAGTTCCTTATTTGTGGTATTAAACCTTATAAGGCCGCATCCACACTAGCGGCGTGACTAGCAGCTCTGTGACGGTGATGTATGTTCCCGCCTAATGAGAGCCTTCCAGATTAAGTTTCCCTGACTCTGGATATCGAAGGTTGGATACCTAATGCAATGTATAGTAATATTATTACACAGATAATACAGATATAGTAAAAAATAATGTCTAATAAACCAAAATTTAACATATTGCTTTTTATGCTATACCAAGCAAGTGGAGTATGCGGTTACCCTGATGTTAAATGAGTGACCGTCGATGAACATCGACAACATCAAAGTGTCGCAGATGTCTCGCCGGCTTGAAGGAAGGTTAGGGGATAAGAAGAGGATTATTAAAAAATATTTTGAAAAATACTCTAAGGTTCTTCATTTAAAAAACCTATTTAACAGAACTAAGATAGTTTACACACAGTTCATTTGGTACGATTTGTCATCTCTGTCGGCTGGGCCGCTAATGATGCGGTTGACAAATGGATAGCTAATGACGGGTACAGATGGAGGCTCTGGGTGGCTTCAGTGAGGTTTTAATTTATTTACCTTGGATCTACTTCCGTGGGGAATCGGGTTATTTTATAAATATGGTATTCAAAAAAGATAAATTTAAAGTCTTAAATAACATTTAAAATACTAATGTAATTTATATTTTGTATTGTTACTTCTTGATGGAACGACATCTTGATTTATTTGTAAAAAATAACAAACAATTGACGCATAATTTTTTGTTAAATTGCTGAAGATGGCGTTCGTAACTGGTCTTATTTTTTAATAAATAATGAATATAGTGTAGAAAATATTAACTAGATATAGAAAATAATAACCTAGTGGGATAAGGGCAGAAGAAAGAAAACTAGTATTCTGTATGCCACTATCTATCGTTTAATAAGCAAGGACCCTTTTCTCTGGGTGTATGCATAATGCTCTTTATGTGTATTATGCGTAGCAAATACGTCTAAAATGATCATTTTCATCTCACGGTAATCCTAAATCATATAAGCAAAGCATTATCATAAGCCCAAGTACCATTACTTCATCCATACAACAATTCTTACAGCCGGATTAGAATAAAGTTCCTGTCCATATATCATCTAGCGATATTGCATTCAAATAAAAATGTTAGATACGATTTAATGGACGTGCGACCCCCATCACTATCGTTACGTCATCACTAAGTCTACGCAACCGCGGTGAATAGTGAAAAAGACATTATTCCAAATTCAAACTGTAATTTATCAAGCCCGACCCGCTCCTTTGACCCACACTGTTATGACAAGATGAAATATCCACCGATGATATTCAAAAATCGAATCTTAGATACATTTGTGTTCCATTTTTAAATGATTCCTTTTTAGGGTAACGCACAATGGCCAGTGTCGTATTAGGGATGTGACATCCGCCCGACAATGTATCGATGACTGATAGCTTGTGACCGTCTCGATTGTGAAAGTTAGGGTTTAAGAATTCATTTTTTATTGTCATAAATGATAGCTACTGCATGTCATCAGTAAGATCTTCGGCTTATATTTTTTAGTTGGATCTTTTGAAGAAATGTGAATGTCATTGCAGTAATTATTACAATGTCTTCAACGTCCATCTATAATATTTGGTAGCATTCGGTCATTTATTATATACATTTGATAAAAAAGTATGAAGGCGAGATAGAATATGTGTGTCGCCACACCATTTCTACTCGCGGGTGTCATAAGAGGCGACAGAGGGTAATTCTGCTGCTTAACATCATCAGGAATAAAAGCTTAGCCCAATAAGCTTTTATAAGGGCTAAGCTCTTACCGGTTAAATTATCATCGACGTGGAGCAGTATTGCACTATGTTTCGTAAGGTGAACGGTGGCCCAGAGGCCTGTATTCTCCCATTTCTCTCCCATCCTGTTCTACTCTTCTCCCAACGACAAGGCATCTCCGACACTTTGATGTTGTAGATCTTCATGGATGGCAGTGAGTCACTTAACATCAGGTGAACTGCATGCCCCGCTTGCCTGCTATAGCATAAAAAAGCAATATGCTATTTCGCAATAATACAAATTACATCCCATATTTTAACAACTTTCTATGGATGGAACAATTTTAAAAATCAACCTTATAATTATAACATAATCTATTACAAACAAAAGCCAATTTGTATGGAAAATATGCAATATCAAGAACGTGAGAAACTGGATAGATATTCGTGAATATTTTAAAGCTTTTCGTTATGTCAATGCCAATGGCGGCGGGTGGCATTGTAAACAATGTCACACGTTGACGAGACATCAAAGGTGCTAATGTTTGGTCCAAGTTACAAGCGTTTATTATTTTATTTTAATTTTTTTTTCTAATCTGAATCTGATCGTAATAAAATAATATGCGAATTATTTTGGTAATAGATGCACCGTTAATTAATTAGTTTTTTATTGGATACTCATTCCTTGACTATGAAAAAAATGAAGGAGATATAATGTTATGGGGATGGGCTTTCAGAGTACATATTAGGGTATGTCAAAATATATATCCTTGATACTTAAAGGTTGGTATGTGTAAAGTGACTTCATGCGGTGATTATAAACAGTCCATTTGTGAACCAAACATTATTTTTAGCAATTTGTTGATTTCATGTATTCTGAATCCCAATCCCATATTTCTATTACCATATTATTCTACTCCTCTCTCAATTTCCCCATCATGAATCCTCTCCTTATCCCTTCCATTCCTCCAAGCCGGCAAGGCATCTGCGACACTTTTATTCATGAGCTGCGGATAGCCACTTAACATCAGGTGAACATGCTCCGCTTGCTTACTCTATATTAAAAAAAAGCTATTATATTAATTGATTCTTTCAACAATCATTGACACATAATTAAGACTTTTATGTACCATCGATTCGGGAAACTGTTTATATTCAGGCTGGTGCCTGAATAGAAACAGTTTCGTACAGTGGTCTCTACAACGATAGCTAAGATTATGCTTTGTACTTTAATGTAACATGTCTGTACTTTAATAACATCATAACGTATATACGATGGTAATAGTAATTATATTTTTTTTCGAGAGTAAATTGAAAAGAATTTTCGTACTTTAGACCAAACCTTCAACGGCTAAATACAAAGGGAACCGCGATCGTTTGCGGCTCGGCCTTCATTGCTCACGATGACATACACAAAAACAATACATACGAATATAGTATGCACACAATTTACAGATAAAACTTACCTATTTTTAATACAAATATTATATAATTAAAGAATTCTTATACGAATGAGAACATAATCAACATAAGAATCCTGTGATATTGTTCTCTACCTTTTATATTATTCTTACTGTTTATTTTGTTGGTCGTTTTCTTTTGTATGTATAGTAAGGCATTAATTAGTAATTACTATTAGAACTCCTAGAACAGGCATTGGCCTGCTTAGAAATTTGCATACAGATAGTTTACTACGACGAAATCCATATTTTACAATGACATAAATAAAATGTACGTCGATGATTAAATAACATATTCTATAAACATACATATATTTGTGCAATTATAAAAACATTTAAACAAACTTAAACTAACATTTTCATGTTTTATCTGTGACCTACACATATACTACACATAAAATAAAAATCGAAATTGTAATTTCCTGGCAACGTCTGATCGAGGGACAACAATTTGCGGTCACCGTCTGATTATTATCGACAAACTGGAATGGCATCACTAATCGAATCCCGCCTCTAAAACAATGTTCCAAAGTTGAAAATTCGGATTCCAAATTCGTATATTTAGGGATGTCTCGAATTCGTCACGTTCGTCGACATCTGTCGGTATAATCGAATAATCGAGTCGATTCTGAATCGGTTGCACAATTCGGATGACAATTCGTAGTCGTGATTATCGTAATGACCCCCCGACAGATTGGTTTCGATGCGGCTTGATGACAAGCGAATTATCGATGATTGCCTTTTTTCATTGATCCGAAAAGGCATGTGTTTCAAAACCTTGGTATTGTAACATGTGGATTCTAAGGCGTAACTAAATTGCGTAAAGCTTCAAATAGTTTCTAAACACAATTTGTGACACATTTAATCATAATAAAAATAAATTTTGGTGAACCTATTTTTCGAATAGATAAAATTATGGTTTTTCAAATTCATTTGCAACAAAGAGAACAATTCAATAACAATACATTACCTGTGAATGGTCCTTATTTCTTGACAATTAAATATTGAAGATGTGAAATATGTATGACAATATTTTGTTTTAGAATGAAGTACTATATTCATAATGAATAACGTACTTCATTGTAAACAATTCATATGCATATGCATTTTATATTATTTAATAATAATAAGTAAATATTAAAATATTTACGTTCATTTTTATATAGTATTAACATTTCATAAAACCCCTTATTTAATCCTTCCTAAACTCTTTCATTAATACAACCTCTTATTCTACGATAGTGACTTACTAGCCTAGTTTTATTGCATAAACACAGCCTATTTTCAGGAAGTCAATAAAACACCAGGATTTCACAGGTATCCTCAAAACTGCATCCAACATACTCAACACATTTTTTTAAAAAAGTAAATTATTTTTGCAGACGTCACATTAAAATACCGCACAACTGTAATTGAACACCAAACGAAGTGACAATTACGTTATCATTCCAGAAAATTATTTGCATTATAAAGGTATCATTTATTTCCCCTTCATGATTAATAATCCGCAAATTGAATAAGCTTTCTTTGACAGCGTCAATTTCCTAGTCGTTTACAGGCGGTTACCCCAAAAATCCACTTAGGAAGTCTATTTGAAATTTTGATCAGCCCCTACTTGACACCTCACATCAATTGACGATGTAAATTGTCAAAGCGATGTAAGGGCAGGCTTACATGGCGTGAAGAATCTGTAATGAACTGTTGAGATATGAGAGGGATTTATTTGGAACTGGCGTTTGCCCGACACTTCTTTCGCGTTAAATTCGTATAATAAGTATCCTATAACCTAATGCCGCTAATAGCCTATCTGTAGACAAAATTTTATCATAATCCGTCTAGTACTTAAGCTGTGACTGACAAATTTATAATAAGTATGATTAGTAGGATAAACAAAGCATGATGTAAATATAAGATACGTATTTGAAGATCTGTTTTAATAGAATGAAGCGAGTTCTGTTGAAATATTTTAGAAAAAACTTCAATTTACCTAGTTATGTTTGAGAGGTTTTACAATATTGAATTCTATATTCCTCCATTCCAATTTCTTAAAGATAAGAAATAATAAGGAAACGCCACAGATTAGAGAATTAAATACAGATGGAGTGTTCCGAAGACTCAAGTGACGCTAACTACACGTACGTACACGTGCATCTGTGTGAGTGAAATTTGAAAATCACCCTCGTGACGTGTTGTGTCAAACTAGAGGAACATTTTTGTATTTGCTTTTCGGCGTCACTCGAGTCTTCCGCCGCACTCCATCTGCCTTTTATTCTCTAATCTGTGGGAATCGCATATTAGCACCATATAACCCTTCAGCAACTACGGCACGGTTTTGCATGGGTCGGATTGTCCCATACGTCAGATTGTCACAGGCGGAACCCAACCTTAACTAAACCTAACTTGACGTTGGCCGATTCCGCCTGAGACAGGAGAGCCAGGAACAAAAGAAGAAGAAGAACCTACCTAAAGCTGCAATGCTTTTAATTTGAGATCTGTTCGACCAATTCGACAGAAAATTCGTAGGGAGATACTTTCGACTAGGAGAATGACATAGGATACTTTTAATCCCGGAATTCCTGCGAGTGGAAGTGGGCAAAGCTAGTAATAAATGAATATGACTTGGATTCAATATTAGCGCCATATAACCCCCTCCAGCAACTACGGCTCGGTTTTGCATGGGTCGGATTGTCCCATACGTCAGATTGTCACGGGCGACGTTGATGGATGGAGCCACCTGATACCTAACCCTACCGACTACTTCATCACTAGATTCTTTGCAAAGTTTACCCGTTGTTTGGAATATTTATTGGTCGGTGCATTACACTATATTTGACTCGATTGGCACAATGGATACAGCAATGGTTTATTGCGCCGTAGGGTGTGGGTTCATCAACATTGTAATTTTCTACTGTCTGGATGTCAATTTATCTATAGATAGTATGTATATACGTACAAAAAATGTATGTTTAAGTAAGTCTATCAGTTATCTTGTCTACATATTACAAGCATTGATTAGTTTGTGAATAGATGGCGTTGTATTAAATGTCCAGGAATGTTTATTATTTTAAATATATTTTTTACCAAAAGAGAAGAAGATATTAATAATGTTGCAATCAAATGAGAGATCGAAGTATTGTACTTATTTTTTAAATCACATGTAAATGTTACATGAACGAAAAAAAAACATTAACTTTGTTTGTGGAAATTAGTTTATGACGATTTTTTTTTATTAAGTGCGATTTGTTATTCCATGGATCACATCTAAGACCAGTAAATATTTTATAAGTTATTTTTTTTAATTCATGCATGCGTCATTCAAAGGAATATATTCATCTACCCGCATTTTTTCTCTTAATGTCATCTGAATACCGTCGACTATGATGACATGACGTTATTATTGTAACCAACCTCATTTCAAATGTACTCCAAAATATAATTCAATTTGAGACCACCCAGAATGAATATGTTCGTTACTTTTTAGATTAAAACGTCTCTAAGACAGGTGACACAGATATTTCGTCTGTTAGAAATGGAGATTGATCACAAAAAAACATGTTAGAGTCTTTTATATTGTTAATTCAGTTCTTATTTGTTCTAGACTTATAAGAAGAAATACTTTTTAAAGGCTGCTTAGTCCTATATTTTTTTATTATATCATATAATATTATTACTTCCTAAACTAAGCATAAAAGAGCTATAGCTTCATTAATATTGGTGTTTGACGGTTGAACGATAAAACCCTAGAGGGAGATATGTTTTACAATTAAATGTGTCAAGAAAATTGATGCATTACTCAACTTTGTCTTTCCCTTATAATAATACATAACAAAACATTCTACTATTAATTACTTTTATAATGAAACTATTCACTTAATTTTCGCATCAATACCTACAAAATTTATCTTGATCATCTTTCATTACATTTCAATTTGAATCTCGGAGAGTGACGTCATTCAAAGGGGGACAATGGTGAATCAACGTCAAATGTCAATTTGACCGCTGGCGTCATCTTTACGATCGAAACCAGCGTATCATGACCCGTGAAGGGACGTGACTTGTCAAAAAGTCTTAGTGACTGTTCTATGGAGCCCATGCGACAGAGATCATGCTGACTGGTCGTATCATGACTGGCGGTTTCTGTGTCGCCTACCCTCTTATCTTTAATGATAATATTAATGTTATCTTAGAAAGCATCGAACCTTTTCGAGTGCTCAATATTTTGATTCGCAAATTTCTTTGTTGATTTTGTGGATTATTTAGATTTATTGTTTTGTCCTTAAAATAATAATCTCGAGCAATCCTTTAAGTTAATCGGTAATAATTTAGGTTTTACTTGATTTAAAAAAAAATAATAAGAAATAATTTTGGTTTCATTTAATAGGCCGTGCATAGCTATGACCTATTAAATAATATTGCTGCATCCTGCGCTCCAAAAAAATAACAAAAATTTCATTTATTTTTACTTCTGTAGTTTTTCTTTAAAAATATCCACGAATTTACGTTATATTATTTTCATCGCCATTAAACTCACGTTCCCTCATTAATCAAAAAAAAAACCTCCTAATGATGAACTTTAACAAAAAAGAACAATGAGCTTGTCATAACTAATCCGCACATTTATATTCCGTACCAAATCGATCAATTCATTTCCCATCCCTAGAGAATGTAATGCAAGTGGAAACTCTTCGCAGTATATTGAGAAATAAATTTTTCATACCACGGCCTCTCGTGATAACCTCCTTGACCGGCGCTCTCCAGGGATACATAAAGGACTTCTCGTGTATAAAGAATCGCATATTTCATAACGCCCTTTGGTTTAGGGATGGGGTTGGGTTGTCGATGGAATGAAGCTATCGATAACAAATTCCTACAAATTGGTGGTAGGTGGTTTGTTACCTAAATTTGAAATATAGTTAAATATATATTTTCAAAATAATTCGCTAAATCATGTAATTATTTTTGGTCGTATTTGTACCAAACATTTATTTACCATACTATTTTAACTTATATCTAAATAATTAAGTATAAAATATTTACTACTTATCGTAAAATGCGATTTATATTTTTGTAATAGATATACTAAAAAACTATTAATTATAAACGATTTAAAATAAATGAATTACGATTGCTTACATGTCAAATTATGTAAATTTAAATTTTATAGTATTATTTATTAGTGTCACATAAAGATTATTTACTACATATTGACTTTAAATACTTATTAATATGTGACCAGGATGTAGTGCTGTTAATTACATTATTAATTGATGTTCCAATTTAAAAATATATTAAAGACTTCCTTCGCAGTGACAAATTAACAGTTACAGTTATTAAATATTGCTGTTCAGAATATTCTCACACTATAATTAGAAAAATGATATTTTTCATCTTTCAATTTTGTAGTAGACAATGTTATAAGAAGTATTAATTAATGCTTTGTTATGTCAATTTATGAGAAACAGAAATAACAATTTAATTTTAGCTTAACCGACTTCTCCAAAAAATTACTGGTTCCATACATCATTTACAGTAACATTCATTAATTAAGTAAAGAAACACTGTTCATATGCCCCTAAATTATTACTTTAATATCAAAACTCTTCCTTTTGTAGTAATAATAGTATTCTTTTCAATTGTGATCACGGTTTATACTCACTACGTGTTTATTCGGTATAGGCCGACAGTTTCGGGCCGTTTCGGAGGTCCTTCATCGAGATGAGTGGGACGCAGCCACGATTCATAAGAAGACGAATACGAATTATACAATGGCTCACTTATCGATTAAAATAATGATAATAGTATGCAATACGAAATAACTAAATATTGTTAAATAACGATGACTTTCAGTAGGTATATCGATAACCATTGAGCAACCCTAGTCGAGTTCACACCCCGAAATTTTTTGTAGTCACACAAAGGGCTCACGGCCGGACAAAATAATAAATATTTTGACGATAACACATAAATATCCTCCTTTTATGAATAACAAAACGGTATGCCACTGCTTAGGGCGGTAATTTCTTTTTATGGTCACTCCTTCCTCTTATAAATCTTGGACTATTTATTAGCAAAGGGTCTTTGTATTGCATACAAATTGAAGGGTAGTTTGATATTTCGAAAGCGATAATGGTTGTTATGGGAAATTGTATGTTACACTTTTTATGACAGGAATGACTTATTGGCCTTTTGAAATAGTCATTTTAGAGCTATAGAAATCTAAACAACGTAAGCTGGATATTTTTGATATGGTATGGTAACATTAGGCGACCCAATTTTTACCTTGATACCATGTTCATACATCCCAAGTGTGATATTTTCTCAATATTAGTCACGTTTATATCAACTGTTCGGCCACTTGACATTGGCAGAATCCATCTTTGATGGCAATTCCAATGGTCTATGTTTTCACTGTTCATTGTAATTTTTTACTACCAAATTATTGCAAAAGTGTTGCAGGTCCTTGCTGGTGTTATACGAGAAAGGGCTCAGGATATGAATTTATTGGACACCTTGTTATGGCTAATAAAGGTAACGATAAAAATTTTTGCCCAGAAATTGAACCGACTTCCTCGCTCTAAAAAGTAGAAAATAACTTTTATTTCATTTTTGTTGAAATCTATACAAAGTCGGTGCCTTTATCTATTTTTAATTTAACAAGATTTTGCACCGACTTTACGGTCAAAAAAAAATACGGTCGAATTCATAAACTCTTTTTTTGAAAGTCGTTTAAAACAGAACAGTAGAACTTAAATTACTCGAGGAGTTCTTTATTTTATTTAAAATCTTTCTTTACTAGCTGCTTATGCTGCATTGCATGGCGTGGCGTGCAGCCCGGGCAGGCAATTTCCGCCAGTGTCACTAACTCAAGGACTGCACTGAACTTATTTGACATGAATTTGTTGCATACTTTTTAGTGATGAACAAGGTAATAGGTAGTCTTAATTACAGTTCAGTTAATTAATTTATACGTGTTATTATTATTTTAATCAAAGTGAAAGTCTGTATGGTTTTCTATACTACTAATGTAGGCTTTTCTGACACATTTTTTATAAATAGAGATTGGATATATCCCTGCAAAACCTTTCAAACTTTTAATCCTACTGGCTATCCTATTAAATCTTTAAATATCATATTTTGGGTGTTTGTATATTTTAGAAAAATTAAAGAAATTTCCCACAAATAATACTTTCCTTACCAACACATACAAGCACACGAAAGGCTCAGAAAAAAATGACGTCATACGAACCAAACTAATATCTTAGCGTATGTTAATATCCGAATTGCCTTCCTTTGAGGTCAGTAACCATAGAGTAAAAAATAATAGAGCAAGATCAAAGATAAGGTCGATTGAAAACACATTTGGCCAATTGACCTTCTGAATGGGCTACTCAATGGAATTGGTCCTTTGTGGGACTTGGAGGGACAGGCTTTTATGTTTTAGTATGCGTTTATGGATATAATGAGACGTTGTATGTTTTATTATTACTAGCTTTTCTCCTGCGGCTTCGCGTGGATTATAAAATTTGAACAGTTTCTTAGAATGTTTTTTTATGAAGCGAATTGACATTTTTTTGCGAAATTAGATACAGAAAATAATGAGCGAAATGCGATATATTTTTTTACGTAACACAGGCATCAGACAAATTTTATTTAATCTTTAAGCATCTTTAAGCAACAATTATTTTATTTAATCTTTAAGCATTTATATATTTATACATCTAATTATAATTATATTAGCGACATAATTAATTACTAAAGCGATCGCAACATAATTACCACAACAAAGAAGCATTTTCATAGCCGTCTCATAAAACTTTCGAGGTTGATTAAAAATTTTTTAACGAGGTCTTCCAATTATGACCCTTGCCCAGATTATAAAGACCTCTTTAACCCTCTACTGTTTTATTTAATATCTTACCTTTTTTTCACTAAAGGGGTCAAGTTATACTGGTCATGCTTTTTCGTTGTCAGTTCAAAACGTAGGCGTGGTTAAGGCAAGCGTAAAGATCAAAGATTCCTTTTATTTTTTGAGATCAATTTGTGAAGTGGTTTATGCGCTTACAGAATAAAATAGATTGTTTTATTTTCAATGTAAAATCATACGTTATTATCCTCCCACCGAGTGCACAATGAGATAAAATATTGGTTAAGTCAAGAGATTATTTTTGTTAAATTGAGTGCGACTTTACGTTGTATTTGAGGGCCAAATGATGGAAGGCATACACGTTAGGGTTTGCACCATGGTACATCAGCATGGTACATCTTACAGGCAAAAGCAACAGACAAACTGTACAGGCATCATGCGTTATAATGTATCGGTGATGCCTGTCGCTTATGCATGTAAGGTTGAAAGCAACAGACAAAACCTACCGTGTATGGCCTTCATAAGGATCAAAACAGTTGTATAGATTACGTTGGTAGTTTTATTAAGGCGACAATTTCTTTTAAAACTATAGCCCCGAAATAAAAAATTAAAGGATTAACATCGTTATAAATAGGTATGATAGGTATGATAAGATTTTTTTTTGCCAAACTCGCGGATCTGACTCTATTCTGTGACTACTATAATTTTATATGTTTCGAGTTATAAACTGTTAAACGCCATTCTACAATACAATGCAATACAATACACTTTATTTAGCACCACAATTTTAAAGCATAGGACATTTGAGGTATAATAAAACAACATTTAAGTATGGGCTGAATACAGTTCTAATGATTTGTATGTTTATACACGACTGATCTCGAGACTCCTTCTTCCCTTCTTTTCTATTCTGAATAACACGATGACTGGTCTTCTAATAACAACAAAATTGTTATCGATACCAACGCCTTTATCACACAAAACGCGTTTATTCTTCAAGTCTATCTAAATTATATTTTAACATTTAACAAATCATACTTCTTCAATGCTACAATCATCACAATTGTAAGGCATCTTCTAGCAATTCATTCAAATATAATTAGTAATAATATTTTATAAAATTGAAACTATTTTTTACACTATTTCCACATTTATTTATTCGTAATACTGTAATTTGTAATATTGGCGAAGAATGCCAATTTAAAATGAAAATTATTTGAACATGGTACACAACCACATTCAAATAATTTTGATTTTTGTGATTGCTTTTTTTGTATTTTGGCTAAGTTAATAATAAATAAAAAAAACAATATCATAACAAGACAGCATTGTTTTTCACGAACAGTCTTCATTTCCAATAAATTACATATTTTCACTTCCCCAACCGTTCAGCCGATCGCGTGCCATCGTCACGTAATCGTTCACCTACTGACTGACTGCTCCGGTTCGTGTGTCATTGGACATGCTTTGTTTTAATCGGACTTTTACTTTAAACTTGATTCTCGAATTATTTGCTTGAAGATTGATTAGAATGCAGATGACGATATGTAAATAAATATTCCTGGACATTTCACACAACGCCATCCAGTTTCAAACTAAGCAAAGCTTGTACTATGGAAACTAGATACTTAAACATACTTTTTTGTAAAAACATACATACTATAGATAAATTAACAGCCAGACAGAAGAAAATTACAATATTCATCATATCATATCTCGTGGGCATCGAAATCATACACTTCAGCGCAATAGACCATTGCTATATCCACTGCGCTAGTCGGGTATATGCAACTAAAAAAGACAGTCACAGTACAGAATTACAGACACACAAGAACAGATAATAAAAACAAATAAAAATAACAAGAAAGATTTTAGCATATTGTCAACTTGAAAGAAAACAGACAAAAATAAGTTAATGATTAACTAGCAAAATAAAAATCGATGGACACATGAGCACTCGTCATACTTGTGTTTCGCAAGCACCATATTGGTCTTGTTTTAATTAGAAAGTGGATTTCATAAATGAAGGATTAATGAAAGAAATTGAACGAAATATAACGTCTTTGAAAGGATTTGAAATAATAATCTAATTTAACTTTTTCTCCCAACAGTTGGAAATATTTCATCCCTGTTTTGCTCTGACCACCTCGTTGGCGCAGTGGTTAGTAAATTATCATTTCAACCAAAAGGTACTGCACTTGAGACCCGGTTGAGATGTGAAAATAATGAGCCCATGCCACAAAAAGTACTCGAGAATTCACTTTTTAATAAATTCCATTCATATTAGAGTAGATAATTATTGCTGTACATTATTATGTCCATGTACTGGTCATAGACACGAGGTCATTGAAGCATACATGGAAATTTCTATTATTTAAATATAAAAGAAACAAATAAGACTATTGGTCTTATATGGCACCTTTACACGTAGGGTGGGCGCTCACGCGTGCTAGGCTTGTCATGCTGCTTGACAAGCAAACGACCTATTAATTAACGATTGCCATCATATGGAACAGTTTAACAAAAACTATTGCATAATTGGTCTTCAAACTTTTTCATGTAAAAAATTGTAAAATTTAAAACACAAACTACTTAAAAATTACAAGTGTAGTTTACACTCAGAAATTAAGAGGCAAATACAACTCAATTATTCAGATGTATCAAGCTATTAGAATTGACATTATTATCTTATAATATGTCTCACTTATCGTTTAACCAAGAGATTCCATAATCGTTTCAAACATTGCTTTTTCTTCCTTATTCTTTATTAATTCATCTACCAAAACTATAAAGACTTACTAGTTCACACTACAAGGAAACAATTACCCATTCTCACTAATCTTTGAACCTAGAAATGACAGTGAAGTCAAACGAAGTGAATAATTCATGAGATCGCTCGCTCGCAACGGTCACACTACGGCGGTAATCAACTGGGTTTCATATGCGGATGTTATGCAATCTTTTGCGAGGAAGTTTTGAATCCTTGGCCAATTACTCGGGAAACTGAATAATAATAAGGGCAAAATAGACGATTACAAACTCAACAGATATTATTAGTAGCTCACTTTATTCGCTCTCGTTCAATTCGAGGTATTATTTTTTATTTGTATCCACGCTTTGCCTCTAACATTGGTCAGAAGTTTTTTCCCATATAAAAAACGGGGTCTATAGATCAACAATCCTAGATCGTATACGAATGTTATGTATAAACAAAATTTCATCGATACCCCTTGAGTAATTACGTTGAGATTGACACAATTATACATAAATTAGTAACTAGAAAACTCCATCACAATGCGTCTCTTTTACTTGACTCAGTTCAAACTTTAAAATATGAAATAAATAAAAATAATAATTTTACGTATGCGTTGTACGTATTATTTAAAAATTATTTTTGCGTTAAAGGCAAACGCATGCGCCTATCATCCTATCACTCAAGTTGACATTCACTCACAAATTACACCTTTTCTGTCAAGTCGATATTAACTCACAAATTACACCCTTTCTTTCGAGTTGACATTAACTCTCAAATTATACCCTTTCTGCCCAGTTGGCATCGACAGTTACATGCGCTTTACTATCTTTTGTGTTAAATATTACTAATTACATACTTTAAGACTTGTTACTCGGTAAAACCTGGAGCTTGTGGAAAATGTGTTGCTTGTAAAATTCCATCTGGATGCATAATTTCAAATACATATCTATTTATTTTAATTCAGTAATTTTTATTAATATTACTTGTATATATATTAATATTATTTTTCAGTTGTCTATAATGTAACTTTGTCCTATCTATTTGTTTTTTTTTTCTAAATTAACTTATGTTGGAGTTCCTTTTTCTTTACGTATACTGCAATAAATATACAATGCACAACTGCGTCAATTTAAAAATAAGCGTGTCACAATTTTCTAGATTTGTTGACGTAAACACAAATAAAAAATACATTAAATACACATACATTAGACACAAAAATAATACGTTATAGAATGATAATTAAATTTACTTTTACTGCGACCAACAATCAACAATGATCTGATTACGTTCTCTAGAATCTAGACAATTATTATTTTCATACGTTTCGTAGAAGACAAAGTATTATAAAAAATAAGCTGTAATTTAATTACTTCCAATGTCCAGTGACGGCGAAAAATATAATTTAGACATAACAAAAACGCCAGAAACGATTTCATATTTCACTAAATTCTGTTCTGGTGATATATTCGAAAACAAACTTACGTTTACGCCTGTGACTTTAAATTTGAACTTTATGTCATGGTGATAAGGCTTAGTTTTATGTAAATGTGTATACAGGATGTTGTTTTTAAAGTTGTAATCTGGTAAAAGGCTTTGACAGTTCGCGGTAAGGTCGGCAAAACGGTAGGTTGGATAATCTTGATGTTGGGATGATATTGCGGACCTTTTTGTCAAATGTCAACTTCTGTGGTCGCCTACGCCCGGTTATGGCAATTGGGGTTCCGTTACTCTTAAATTACAGTCAAATTGACACTTCAAAAGATGATAGATTGGTATGTATAATGTGGTTTACGTATATTTTTCAGTATCAAAATTAATTTTCTTTAATACTGATCGATATTGATTATGATGTCGGTGTTATGAAATTAAGGTAATCAAAACAATATATGTTTTCAACTTACAATATTCAATGTTGAAACCTTATTTTTTTACTTTTATTATTTATATTACAATAAGTGTCAACTTAATAAAGGAGAAAAATAAATATCACCTTTTATTAAATGGTATTCAGTTACAAATATTTTTATTTTAGCTAAGTTATTCAGATACCAATATTCTTGCACCTGACACGAACATGCGTTTGCATTGCGACTGTAGCGATGAAGTAGCGCGTTTGTATCGCTACAAAGGCGGTGCAGAAGCGCGTTGCAAACGCAAACTGTGTGTACTACAAAAAGTGGTAGTGGGCTACATTTTACTTCATTGTGAGGGCCCTTACAATGACGTAATATACCAAAAAATAGTCAAAAATTTTAATAATGTATTCAGAACCCACGCGCATAGCAAGGTCCCGAAATAAAGCATATATTTATAGATTTGCATACACCACACGCGCTCTTTCCTCTCCGATGCGTTCCTACAAGGTCGCTAATACGCTGGTGGTTTTTATTTGCCGCCATAATTTGATATCAGGACACCGGCGGTATTAAGATTGTTAATCTTTAAAAATTTAGAAATCAAGCTCCTAAGTTTTTGAGCAAAATTGGTGGAAATAATTACATATTCTCGGACTTAACACAATTTATCAAAATAATTTTTATGAATCTATTTCCTTCATTAATACTACGTTTTGTTTATTTCAGAGCTATAAATTCGGCTTGCAACAAAAACAGTATTTTCGTAGGAGTTTTGTCTTAGTCTAAAGAAAGATATAGTAAAATTAGACCTTCAGCTCCCACATACAGTTTCAGATTATAAAAATTTCGAATTTAATTTAATATATTCGTGATTTGTTATATACTCTTACAAAGTTTTCCGTGAAAAAGCCAAGCAGATACGGGATCGAAACTAGGCGTTTATGACGGTTAACTCTAAAGATTTTTGAAGAAAAAAAATTTAAATTAATAGGACCGGATAAGAAAGAAATAATCCTCGTTTAACGACATAAACAGTATTAAAATATTTTGCACAAATCAATACTTCTATGCTAATATTATAAAGAAGAAACATTTGTGACTTTGTATATATATTTTTAATATTATCATACATTTTTGTGTGAAAATACAGGACCGATTTCAAAAATTCTTTTAACATGTGAAAGCTGCATCTTCACTGAGCGAATTAGGTGATATTTTAGGCCATATAATATAACGCTACGGTAACGAAGCCACACGGAATAGCTACTTGAAATTGTAACTTGCCTGGGTGCAAATTTTATCCAATTCAATTGGAAATATTATTCACTCTCTAAGCATTCCAGATATTTTTTAGCTGTTTCATATATCCTTAAAAATTCATTCGTCTAAATTAAATTAAAATTCTTATAATCATCTTCAAAAGTCTAATATAAATATTCAAACAGTATGTCCCAAAGACAAACTTTATCTGAAAGCTTCCCGTAAAAAGCCAAGCAGATACAGGATCAAAGGTAGTGTTTATGATGGTTAACTGGAATGTTAATTGAATTCTTGGAAACAATGTGTATACAGGGGGATGTTTTTAATTTGACTCACTTTGTTGTATGAGTGGGGCTTTAATAAAAATCTTTGCGTTGTCAAGTTTGGGAGTTTGTAATTAATTCTGTTACATGTTGATGTTCATAAATAATAGATGTGTTAAGACGTAGATCTTCCTTGGTTGGACGGCAATGATTTGAGTTACAGATTTATACATAATTTTTATTACACTATATAAAACCAAGAAGGCGATCTTGTAAATTCTAGTACACATCTTTTATTATAAGAATTTAAAATTATTTATTTGATTAACATTGCCTGACTTGGTAACAAACTTCGAATCGTTTGAATACTAGAACATTTTAGCCTATTTAAGTTTTAGTTTAAATAGGTTTATTGCATGATATTCATCAAAAACAATAATAAGAATTATACTTTTTTCACTGCATCTTACATCTCTTGATATTTTTCAAAAAATCTCCAGGCAAAGTAGGATTAGCCTGAGAAAAAGTTCTTCACCTGTCAACAGCGACATTCATGTAACAATTACCTTAACACGTGCGGGGTTCGCTGACCGGTCTAAATTCGTCCTTCCTGCAATGCCCGGCTATTTTCGATTACGATTACTGTCGATGATAGGATTCGACTAGCTTTCAGTGACGTCATTATCCACATTAATGGTTTTATGGAAGTGTTTCGTAGTGGCAAGAATATGCCTTGTTGTAGTGAAAAAATACAGGTGAGGGAAATAGTTGCTGTTTTTCCATAATATGTTGCCACTTTGAATAGAACTTGCGTATTGTACGATAATAACGGGTAGTGATAGGGCTTAATAAAATAACAGAAAAAATATAGGGACTTCGGTTGCAGTAGGCTTAACATCTTTGAAAAGAATGAGTTTCAACCTAAAATCAAAGAGTGAATAGTATCACCAATTAACTGATATTTAGTTGGTAAATTCTTAATGTCTAAAAAGATACAAAACGCAAAACCACTGTAATCCAATAGTGGAGAGATAGTTATTATTGGTGCTTAGTCAAATATCCATCTGTACATATCCAAAACGGGAGTACTTTTCAATTTTAACTCGTAAATTCATGTTCTCAACAATTTGTAACAATATCATAAACTCCTTGTTTAAACTTGACCCCATAACGATCCATCTTTACGAGGACCACCCAAACTTCAATTGTTGATCGTTAAACATCCATAACGCTAACCGCGGTTCTGACAAACTACCAATTGGCCTTATTTAGAATATTGCTCATATAAACAGAATTTTGGTGGTCCTAGTAATAGTACTTGAACAACCCCTTAACTAAGATTCAACGCGTAATTTGTGGAAATGATATTTGCATTGAATATCGTTTCAACATACATAAGAACTTTTATAGTGTTAACAAATCAACTTTAAAAGTTATTAAATCAAAATGAAAAGTATGTCTATGAAAAATCGTAATCGTTAGTTTCACAAAGGCCCTAAAAATAAAATGATGCTCAACCTAAATACATTTATCTGTCTTCTCTCTAGCACATAGTTAATTTATTGTTACTTCACATTTGTTTTAATGATTTTACGAATCTTATCATCAAGTATAAATACCCAAATATTTTGGTTAACATTTCCTCTGAAGCACATCTGGATTTAACAGAAATAAATAACACAGGCAATAATTGTCAAATGTGTAATTCTAAAAAGAAACAAAATAAAAGTAACAATAAAACACGTCCCTAATCTTTGAACAGCACATAAAATGAACATAATTAACAATATAAGGGGCAATAAAAAATATTAAGAAAGCAACACGGGACTTGGCGAAAGAACAGCACACGAATCTAAATTTGTCAAATGCATAACCCCGATGTTCGCAGTCACTGAGTCAATAAACAGATTTTGAGATATTTCAGTCCGTCCGTCACTCTGTATACATTACGATCTCACAGAGACATCTGACGACAGACTATTAATCTTTTAATAAATACCAAGCTATGCAAAAACAAATAAAATTAACCGTCAATTTTGTCACCCTCACACTAAACATGAAAAACATAAAGTCGAAATTTGAACCACCTCAAAGATCGCAGACGCAAAACTATTCCGTTTTATATTATTTGTGACTTTACAAGACAACATTTTACGAGCGGCATGAAACATGTTTTTCACACTTTTTTCAACTAAACATATGTTAGAAACGGCGCTACGTTTAATGGGTGTTATGACATTATTCGAGATGAAATGTATCATTTTAAATATGAAAAACTGTTATCTTTTAATATGTTTAACGAGGTCGGGATGTAAGACGCATTTCGCTTTGACAAAAAGTTAACTGTCGTAATAAAAGTTTCGAAACGAGCGGTGTCACAGAACAGAGCGAAAATAAAATCATGAAAGACTGTCATAACAGGGCTCGACATACTTTCTGCTACCGTGTGTTGTTAGAAATAGAAATGAAGCATTAAACTTTTTGTGTCACGCATTACACTTTTAAAATACGCATATGAATAACAATTGAGTCAGTCGTGACTGACGTTGATGCGTGTCATAAAAAATAAAATTATAGAGTGGAAGCCTCAAAAGCGCTCTGTGCAAAAACGATTGTCACGTAGCAGTTGTTTCTTTTAAACGGTTTTAATGTGTAACAATATTCCGAGAGCTAGGAACATTTTTTCGGGAGGTGTTTGAGGCAAGCTTATGCTATGCTATGCTTATTTTTAATCTGTATTAAGCCTTTTTTATTATGCCCCGATATGGAACTGCAGACCTAGCTGTTAAGTAGCGAGACATTTTTGGACAATAGGAGAGGCGTCAGACAAAAATATTCTAGATGTCAGTGTTTTAAAGTATCGTTATTATTTGTCACATTAATCAAATGAAGTGTTCCTTCCTATATCATAAACAAATATTCACACAATCCAGTTTGCGTGTAAATATTTCCTGACGTAAATACTACGTAACCCTTAGAGGAACTCAATCATGAAAAACGTTCTTTACCGAACATTCCACACGTGATTTTGCAACAATAACTTATTTTTACGGCTTCATAATAACTCAGCGAGGGAATGTTGGAACTGAGGATGATATACCTCCATATGCGACAGCTCACACTTTACTCTAGGTATCAACGCCAATAGCATCCGTTCTATTTTTGTCGAGTTATACATCTACTAATTTATAGAGCTATAAAGTTTTACTTGTCACTCACCCGGGATTTATGTTCCGTTCGTCCTAAATGCGGTATCTTCCTCTGACGAATTTCCTCGTGTCAACGTTTTCTCCAAACAATAAGGCGCAGAGCGTAGGCGACAGAAGTTTCGCCGGTCCATTTGGGTCTATCCATCTGTGACAGAGCGATCACTGCAGAGAATATTGTCTTTTCATGCGGCGCGAACAAAGTCTAGTTTCCTGAACGTTTTCGAGATTTGCTTGCGTATGTCCACATTCTTGGCGATTATCTTGCCGATCTGAATGCGACTTTCCGCCTGCGTGATTAAGTTTATTTTCTTTTGGGTGTAGATGAGGAATAGGACTATGTCAACATAAGTTGGTGTAAATCGGACAGGCGGCGCCGGCGACGTCGTCGGCCACCGTTCGCCCAAACAGCCGTCGAAGCGTATCGAGGAAGGATGTTTAACACTTGCACCTCTAATTATACCCGGGAAGCGTATTGTGCAAACAAATAATTGAATTCCTCTGTATTGTGCGCGTGCCTTCACGTTGTTTATTTTTATAAATAGTAGACCCACCCATCTCTACAATTTTAATGGCAAATATTAGGCTAAGATATATTCAAAATTAAATTTACTTTTGAATAATTTTTATATACAAACAATCAGCGTAAATTTTATAAAAAAACAATCAGCGTAAATAATAAATAACAGATCTGACGTTCTTTATTTCCGAAAAGCTTTTCTAAATATTATTAGTTACATTGCTTTTCTAAATATTATTAGTAAATTTTTATGAAATATTATGTATTCAATTTAGCCGATTTCCAGATAAAATTGAGAAACCGTTTTACAGTATGTACGATTTAACTTCAGCCTAAAGTGTTGATTTAAACATCAATTAAACGATTTGGAAGTAACAAGAAAAACAAAACGAAAAGTATACGTCCAGCAGTCACTAAAACCAGACGTGTCGTCACAGAGTCAAAAAAAGACACGTTTAAACATTGTAAAAGTTTCTCAGAACACGACTGTGCGTTGTTTGTATGAACGCAGATGTCACTGAATGAGGTGTTCAGTGAACTACCGAAATAGACTTTGAGTACACAGAGTTAGATACAAAGAAAGGTACATTTGAAAGAGCTCATAATAATTTTACAAAATATTAACTAGGTAAGGGTAAAGATCACCTGCTATAAGACTATTACGACTAAACGACCTGTATCAGCGATAACGATTTTTTGAATTTAAAATCAGATCAATATACAAAACACATTTTTCACATCTCATAAGGATATTATATTAATTATGTTATTAAAATTATTTTTATACTAGCCATGCCCTGCGGCTTCACCCGCCTATCTGTTTTCCCCGTTCATGTGGGATATGATCAAAATCCTGTCTTCTTAGTCAACGTCATAACATCTACCTGTATGATAAATTTCAGCCCGTTCCGTCCAGCAGTTTGGGCTGTACGTTATTAGATCACTATGTACAAACAAACTTCAATTCCTAGATTCCAAAACCTGCTTTAAGATATTCATCCGACAAAATAAGAAAAGCTACACTTGCTTCTAAAATAATACCAATGAAATACCAAATTAGTCACATAGCACAACATAATTCACTTATAAAATATTCCGAATTACACAATAATCGTACATACAATTTGTATCCAATAAATGATTACCAATATAGCTCCATCCATTTTCCCCACAAATTGACGTCAAAGATTCCATAAGTGCCGAATCTCGCCACGGACAACATAAATTAAAAATAACCGGGCGCCGAACAGCAATTTGTCTTGTGTAAAGTAAACACGGAATTAGTCAGATCAAACGACCGAGTGACAAAATCCATTAATCGGTATTAATGGATGTCACTCGGGAAGCAAATGACGCGGGTGACAGATAACTGGCTTGGTGACAGAGTGTAGGATTGCAGGATTTTAATGGAGTTAATTATGTATTTAATGTTTAGAGTTTCTTCTGGGATAATGTTCATTTATCGATATTTATGGATGTCACTCGGTTAAAAATGACGCAGGTGACAGAGAACTGGCTTGGTGACAGAGTGTAGGATTGCAGGATGATGTTAATTATGTATTTAATGTTTAGAGTGTCTTCTGGGATAATGTTCATTTATCGATGTTTATGAATGTCAACGGTTAACAAATGACGCGGGTGACAGAGAACTGGCTTGGTGACAGAGTGTAGGATTGCAGGATATTTATGATGTTAATTATGCATTTAATGTTTAGAGTATCTTCTGGGCCAATGTTCATTTATCTATATTGATGGGTGTCACTCGGTTAAAAAATGGTTGACGGAATGGTTGGTTTGGTGACAAAGTGTAGGTTAAACAATTAATTATGTATTAAATATGCAACAATTATTCATTCAAGAGTTTGCTTTGATTCCATCTTTGGTAAATTAACCGATAAATTAATGCTATAAGTAAGTGACAGAAAGAGGTCTCTTTGAAAATCCTAATTATCGACAAATTGCGATCTTCTTCATAGGGAAAATCTATTAAACAATGTTTTCGTTTCGTTCGTGTTTATTTTTAAGAAAAATATACATTAAATGTAGCTAAATATTTTGATTGGGTCTACATTCTGTGATAAGATAAATTGGTATAGGATTTTTGGATGTAATTCCGTGTTTAAAATTTGGTTAAATGTTTTGGTTGGATGACAAAATCCCTTAAATTACTGGTTAATGACAGGGTGTCGGATTCCCGGATGGTTTTAATCGTTTTAATGGTTAAAGTACAAGTAATTGGGGTCGGAGGTGTGGTTAAACGACTTAATTGTAATAATTAATTAGGCTATTGATAGATCGTTAATAATTAATTAGACTATTTAGGAGTTGCCACGGGATCAGAAGTTACGTGGGTGAAACCGTGGGGCAAGACTAGCCTTTTGCCCAAAGTTAATCTGCCTTTTTTATAGATGAAACGTATCATAAAATAAGCAATAGTAAAGATAATTAAATGTTTAAGAAATGAAAAGACAAAAAACTTCATATTACGTGTTTCAATCTAGTTTATTTTTTTACTAAAATATTTTTACACCCTTCAGTGTACTTGTTTCAGTATCAACAACCCACACGCCTTCTGTATTCACACATAGCCATAAATCAAACAATTAATTCGGAGCACATGCATTAAATCACACCTACGAGTAAATCTGATGGTGACAGCAACATGTGTCCTGTAGTTACAGAACCCCTACTACGTGTTACACTAATAGTACACCCGTATTTGACAATGCTATGAATTCTCACAGTGTCCGTGAACGCACATAAACCTTTTCAGAGACAATACTTGAATGGTGATTGAGTAAGTGGCATTTATTTTAAGTTTTATTGCTTTTGAATTAAAGACTTTCCATGACCATTAGGGACGCATAGAGAAATATCTTACTTCATACATATATGATAGTGTTGCTATTTTAAGCACACAAGTATTGTTTGTGAATACGGGTGTTACTCTAGAAAACTCTAAGGTTCTCATTTTAGAGTTTGCTAGCATGACTGAGAATAAGTTTCTAAGAAAAAGTAACAAGAACAGAGTTTAAAAGCGCAAAAGGAAGAGTAGACCAAACTATATTTAAGCTGTTAAGAATATATTATAAGTTTAACTAAGCTTCGTATCTAGCTAAGTTTTAGAGTGCCCCATTCCTGCTCTTACCCCATTTATATCTTTTTTCCGTCACAAATCATTCCTAACCCTTTTCCTCTCCAAATAGAACATTTCTGATGTTACAGGTGTTTATAAGCCACAATAGTTACCTAACATCTATTATATACCTGCCTCTGACATTAATAAAATTGATTATCTGCAACTCTTTTTGACTCATTTAATCTTTATTATTTGTAGTCGTCAGTGACTTTCCGAAAACTCATAGTAAGGGAAGTTTACAGCCGCTATTTTAGTTTAATGACAGTCCGGAATAGAAAACAATGAACGATCGGTCATCGCGTTTCCGTCCGTGGATTCAACGATGACATTTTGTATTAGCGTAATGGATTTTGGTGAAGAGCTAATGGCAAGTTGGCTGAACGTGTGACTTTTGTGACATTGATCGCTGAGGTTATGAGAGATCGTAAGTAAGAAATAGTTTGCGTTATTGATGGAGTTCCATTTTAACGAGAAATGCGTGTATAATTTAAAACCTTGAAAGTTATAGAAGCTAAGGAATGCGTATGTGGTTACTAGGATATCAATTGAGATAGTAGGTTTTAGGGATGTAATGGTTATCATATGAGGAGAAAGTGTTAATGAGATTCTAGCAAAAAAGTCTCAATAGCAGTCCTGTCTAATTTGCTGGATCTCCCCCGTACCCAGGGAGTACGTAAAGCCGATTTCTCTACGATCCTATCGGTCTGCCTTCCCATGAAATTATAATATGAAGAAATATAGAGTGCACCTGTCTTTGCATACTTTTGTGTACCTGGCTAGTCTCTGAGATTTGCCACCATGACGCATATCGGAGCAGGCTCATATGAGGAGGAATAAAGACTTTTGACAAGCTATCTTCAATTGTTTATACTAATAAGTAATTAGAATGTTCGCCCTATGGCAGAAGTACGCAGAACTGTGTCCCATAGATCGCAGAATGCAATATTAAACAATAATTTAAGAAACTTTACATCACTAATCAACTATTTTCCATTTTTATGACTGTATTTTTTATATATCTTCGTTGATACGATAGTATGTATTTCGTTTCAAACAATATATGGTTTTACTAATAAATTAAGACATTAACTGAATATGAAATTAGTTAACCGATTATTTGCTTCATTAGGCTTAAAAGCCCCTAATTGATACAGGCTGTGACAAAAAGGAAATAGACCAAAGGTTAACAAAAAATGACACCCTGTGTTAATAATCAGGGTTTCTTTTTTGTCACGACTTATTTTTGGATTTATGTTACATGTCTATTTGTGGACGTACACGTATTGTTTTATTGCACATAGTACAAATACCAAAATAGTTGTATCATCGACAGTTGCGTTACGTGTAATATTTAAAAATTCAGTTCTCAGATAGATTAAGATATTTTTTAATGATAAAATTTGAGCTGGCAGACAATGTGTAAAAAGCACCTGATAAAATAAAAAAAATAATAAAATGTGTATAATTATGTTCTTACAAATTATATCATTCCATCTAAAACGTAGAATTTAATTGGAAAAGCATTACATAATAATAGTTTAAAAATGTACAAGAAAATACTTTAAACGTATCAAATATTCATTCTTACAAATTAAGTTACCATCAAGATTCGTGTTCATTTAAAAATTTATCTAAAACAACATTTTTTTACAACATTAAGAACACGCTACCCGTTTTTGTCCCTTCATCTGTTGCATGTTATTTTGTCACCGTCAATCAGTTAAACCCCGTTTAGGCGTGTAATCGGTTGTTAAACTAATCAGTCGTTTTGTAACAAGGGATTATATCTTCCGTTTGGGAGTCATTAATTGATCGTTTGATGGTTTCGTTAACTAATCAGTGACATCTGTTTTCTATAATTTGGGTTGAGTGTTTTATTTTCTTTTTGCTTACTGTAGGTATTTAGGTATTCTAAAGAATTTTTGAAGGCATATTTCTAGTGGTTCGTGCATAGCTAGCCCTCGCGTTGACCTTTAGGACCTTTCAATTGATACTAATTCGGCTATATTCATATGAAAATCGCCAATTTCACTCCCTCCATCTTCGTACGTCCCCCACCAATTTCACTCATTTTTATACCCAAGATTTTATCAAGATCAGATAATTCGTACTGCTGATTATATCCTCGGATAACTGAGCTGAACTGAACTCTTTCATGCTGTGTCTTAAATTATAGATATGCGAACAATCTAGATACAGGAAGTGATACTCAATGAGCTCTTAAATTCAATGTTGGCAGTGTTCTTATAAAAAAGACCACTCAATCACAATGAGGTGTAGATCTCAAGATACATTTTCAGGCACTTGAGAAGGTGTGTTGTCTGAAACGTACTGAATTTCTCACCTGTACCTCTCCCTTTATATCCCTCCCTGTTCTCTACCTTGAAGTCTACAAAGCATTTTTTCTTATACTTTATACTTTGTATTGATACTTCTTGATGGAATTGCATATCACTTTTATATAAAGACAAACACATTTTTATACTTTCAATTCCACTATATTAACACTTTTTACAATAATGTTTTATTTATTTTATTTTATTTTTTTTTTTTTATTTTTTCTTACCCTTTCCTATAGTATGTCTTCTTTTCTCCTTTCTCTACCTTAAGGTCTGCAAAGCATTTTTTCCTATCTTTCATACATCGCATTTACATAAAACTGCTATAACTCATAGAACTGACAAACAGCACATCCGAGTTCCTCAGCAGCGGAAGTGTGAGCAATAACAGCG